>KE783519.1:0-12543 GCA_000465285.1 Eidolon helvum | reverse complement strand
TGAACTCCTAACACCAGTGATGTCATTTGGGTCTTTCCCCAAGTTAATCAGTGTTGCATCAGTGCAATACAAGATTGCATAAACTCTACTCCCCCAGTAGTTACAGATGGAAGCACAGGGTTCTAACTCGGAGGAGATTCAGATCAGCCGTGGGGGCCTTGCTCTCTAGATATGGCTGTTTCAGAGTTGAATTTCAGAGTTTATGAAACAGGGGCCAAAAAATGAGATGGATTTAAATCCAGAATTCAGAGTTGCTTAACTCAAGAGTCAGGATGGTTCCCTAATTCCTCCTGAAATTTTATCTTAAGACTTGCCGCCAAACATGATATTATTCCCACCATTCAAAAGGTGAGAAGACTTGCTCAGAGAAATCAGTGTTAGCAGGAAGAGGTGTTGGTGGTATATTTTAGGAAGGAGAGCATGTAGAATCTGGACTCATGATAGATTGATTCATTCAACGAGACTCATAGGGATCTTGTGCTTCATTCACAACAGGAAGATCATTGTGGCCTCCATTCCCTTGGTTTGGAAGTATAGCTTTTGCCTGTCCCTGAGATTGTCTTGGATATTAGTACAGATCTAAGGCATTCCTTGGAGATGAAAACTATTTTGGGGCTGCAGCTACTCTGTGAGTCCCATGGGCCCTCACCCCTGGGCCAAGTTCCCAGTACAGGCCGGCCATGCCTGTGGCCCCATCCCAGTTTCCTAGACTCACACCTTCTCCTTACTTCTGCTGCTCTGGATAACTTCCTCTTGGTCACCTTCCTGGTCTATGTCCTTCAAGACAGGAGATGTTGGGAATCCCAACATTCTGGCTTGGCACCCCTGCCAGACACTTTCTGGGCTCAGTGCCCTATTTCGGCTCTCTGTCCATGCTCCATTGGTTCTTCCTTGACCTGACCCATTACTTGGTTCTGTGTCTCTTTGCCTTGTTCTCAACTCTTTTCTGGAACATCAGCTCAGGTGGTCTTTATCTCCCCTGACTCCAGGCTATAACTCTGGCTTCTGTGGTCTAGACATATCTGTCCGAGGCAAGTCTCCCAGCCCAGTGACTCAGTGTTTTTTTCCTCTCCTCAGTGGCAGGGACATCCAGAGTGGTGACACTGGGGCAAGATACCAGTAAGTCCCCCTTTTACTGGAATACATGAATAATGGGAAATTTGTTTAATTTCTCATGGCAGCTTCAGTTCCTTAGCCATGTGGAGTTTGGAGCAGTTCGGTCATTGACCAGCAATGTCTTTCCTGGCTGCAGGGTAGGATGTGGTGACTGTGTGTCACATCCTTGACATCTCTTTTATACATGCTGTTCCTTCTAGACTTCCAGTCACTTACCTAGAGGCCACCAACCAGGTGCAGGATAAAAATTCTTCCTCTTTGCTGCTAAAGGGATTTGGTGCTCCTTGCAGAAGACAGGGAACTTCTTGGTAATTCTTCTAGAAAATCATAACTGGTGTTGGGATATTGTAGCACAGAAGCAATGCCTGGAGGGAAAGAAATGTTTCTTGAGCAGCCAAGCTCTGTGACAGTTACTGTAGTATCTGTGTTAGGGTCTTAATTTCTGGATTCTGAATGAAATAAACTTAATCGCTTCCTCTAGCCATGTCCTGGAGAAGTCCAAAGGCTTCCTCAAGAATTTCGTGATTTTTTTTCCAAGGGATCTTGGTTGCATGACAGAACAAAAGAAAAGTAATTTTTTTTTTTTTTAAACAAATAAAAGGCAGCTGGGATTGTAAAAACCTTTTCTTCTTTTTTTCTCCAACACAAATACATTTTTGGTTCTAATTCTCATTAAAAAAAAAAAAACCCTGAGGGTAGAAATTTTTAATCCCACTTTAGAGATGAAAAAAATGAGTATGTATTAGGGATTTTAACTTTTTTTTTTTTTCTCTCACGTAGCAAATAGCTGCTATATTCATTATTCAAATCCAGATCTGTAAGACTCTAAACCCATGTTCTTTCCACTAATTTGAAGTGGAGTTGGGTGTTCAGATTCAAAGACAAGTTTAATTGTGTAACTGACATAGGTTTTATAATATCATCTTTATGTCACTGCTATAGATGAAGTCGATTTCAGGGAGATACTTTAATTTGTTCCAGGCAACCAGAATTTCCACCTAGTTAATCTAAATATTGACCCTTAAGTTTTCCATTGTCGGAGTGATAGAACAAATAACTAATCAATATAGTAAGGCTTTTTCAAACCTGGAATGAATCAGACACCAACATAAGGGTCTACAAGAAGCTTCAGCTCCTGGAACTAGATGGTCTGGTATCTTAGTTAAAAATTGCTAGATTTCAGAACTTATTAGGAATCTACTTGAAATTCTGTACTGTCCCAATTTTATCTCCAGAATTGAATTAATTAGCCAAAAACATTTGCATGTGTAATTTGTTTTTTTCTTCAGATGCACGGTGATAACAAGCTATTCTTTTACATCATTAAGATGGAAACATATTATATTTTCATGCAAAGCAGAATCTGTTATTTTTGAAGTGTATAATCCCCTTGTTTTTAAAATGTTCAAAAAGTAAGTGTATGTCAGACTGTGAGTGCCCTGGGCCTTTGGAAGTCAAATGTATAGCTCACGTGGCTGTGGGTGGTTTCACCAGGGATGTGACACAAGGAGGCTGATTCACAGGAGAAGTCACAGGAGCTCCAGCTTCATAAAGGTGCTCACAGAAGGCTGGTTCTTAATTTGAAATGGTGCTGGGCATGAGAATTGAAGGAAGAAAACTTGGAAATCGTAACTGGTTTTGGCCTTTATGGCGCCATTTAAAACTGAAATTTATAGTCGATTTTGGTGTTTTGACCTTGGAGGCTTGAGAACTCATAGTCATTTAAAAAAATATATCCACCTTGATTACCTTCCCTGTCTATAAAGTTATAATTCCTGAAACTCCCTCTTCCAACACTTTTTATTATAGATTATCATGAAAATACATTTTAAAGATGTTATTAATTTCAAAATGACAGAAGTTTATGTAATTACAAAATACATATTCCCACTATTTGATAAATGAAAGGAAATATGATTTTATTGACTATTCTTGGAAAACTGGTAAATTTCTTACCTGACTGTGGAGATACACATCACTGATTTTTATTTTAAACATCAGAAACAACCTTAGAAGGTATTTTATAAAAAGACATTCTTCAACTGGTTTGTTATCTTTCTTACATAGCTCCGACTCAATTCTACTTATAACTGACTTTTTCTCCTCCTTGTCAATGTAATGAAAAAGCAAATAAAAACATACTCACTTATACTTTTCAACTTTTTGAAGTCCACAGTACAGTTACCATAATGTGGAGGGAGCTCAAAATCGTGGTGTCAGGAATTAATTGCCTGGGATGCGGAGAGTCACCTGTGTTGGAAACCTGCCTTTCGTACTCCCTGCTGTCGTTGCCGTGGGGGCTTACTTCATGTTCTCTGGGCCTCAGTTTTCTTTTTTTCTTCTATAAAGTGGGGGTAATGAAAACCTCTTAGGAACACAACATATAAATCTTCTGGTGAGCTGATCATAAATAGATATAAATGGTGACTTTTATCCTTCACTTGGAGAGGACAATTGTAAGGGTATCTGCTGTCTTTTGTGCATTTTAAGAAATTTTATGTGAAAGAGTAGTTTTGTTTGTCCTGATCTTCTTGGGCATGTGTGTGTGTGCTTTGGGGGGTGGGAGGGTAGGGATCAATTGGCATAACTCACAGGGAAATCATCTGTCTTACTTGAGCTTGCTGGTGCTGCAGGAATTAGGTCCCCTGTCACTAGAGGTGATCAGAGCTGGTCTGGCATCCACAGGGCGGAGTTTTGTAGAGAAGGCGGCAGGATGAGATGGAAGATCAGATCATATGACCCGTAATTCCCTTCTTTGTCTGATGTTCTAAAATTCTTCAATTAATCAGACCCCCTGACTGAGTAGAGGTCGCATGTCAAATCAGATCCCCAAAGTCAGATGTGTCACTCTTTTGATGATTTGTAGACTTAGCCTCCATGGGTGGACCTCGTTCGGTCTCCCTCGGGTCTCCTCCTGGCTCTGACAGACCCCACAGGCCTCTCAGTCCTGGGAGCCAGCACTCAACATATTTTTTCTCTCCTGTCAGTTCTCCTCAGGTGCTTCCTCCTCACACCCTCTGTTAGCCACACTCCCTTTTTCTCCCACTTTCAGATTTCTGACTCCCCTCAAGACCAAGAATATTTGTCTTTGACTGGCTACCGTTCATTTAAATTTACTTCGTTCACCTCTGAGAAAAGCTGACCCCGGGAAACGGAACACTCCTTTGGCATCAACTCGGAAAGTTACTTCTCCACGCGCTGGCTTCCTTTAAGAAGTGCACATGGGAACAAGAGTGGGCTTTGCAGACCCAAGTTCAAATCCTATCCCTCCCACTGCTAACTGTGATATGTCGGGTAAGTCCTTCCACATTTTACGGTCTCCCCTTCCTCATCTGAGAAAATTTTCTGCCTTTTCAAGAGCTGTGCAGATTGGAAGAACTTCATGTAACTCTCATGCCAGGTAATAGCTTTTTAGTGAATTGCTGTTACTAACACTGTTACCTTTGCTTGCCCATCTTAGCATCACCTTTCTGGATGGCTTATGGTCTTCACAATCATTTTTTCACCTCTTCTCATTTCTTTTAGAAGTGTTGTAAGAAACTTATATGACCAAGTGACATGAAAAACATATCAAATTCTACCTCTTGCAGGAAGCCCTAACAAACGAAGTTACCAAGGATATTAATATTCTTACTAAACGATTTTAAACTAATATTCATTTTAGTTTCCTTTCTGCCAAAGAGAAAGGGGAGCCCACTGTGGGGTGAAGGGTAAGGAAGACCTTAAGTCCCCACTTCATCCCCGTGTCTTCCAAGCAGATATATCCTTGCCACTGCCTGTAGTTTGCAGTAGGAAGCTTTACTGGTTTGTAAGTGGGTGGGTGGGTACCCTTCTGGATTAGAAAGCAAGGAGGGACCACCTGAATTGCTTTGCCCTCCATGTGCTGGACGTTGTGAACAGACGTAGTGGTAACATGGGAGAAAGAGGTTTTGGAGTCAGACAGAACAGGGTGTTTACTATGCATAGTCACATACTGCCTGTGACCAGGGCAATTCATCTAAACCAGGGCTTAGCAAACGTTTTCTGTAAAGGGCCAGAGAGTGAATTTAGGCTTTGGGGGCCGTATGGTCTTGGCTGCAACCTCTCAACTCTGCTGTGGTGGCTTGAAGGCAGCCATAGATGATGCGTAAAACGAATGAGTGAGTGAGTGTGCTTATGTTCCAAGAACACTTTATTTACAAAACAGAAGGCGGGCTGGTTTGGGACTACAGGCTGCAGTTTGCCAACTCGTGGCCCAGTTCTCCAAGCCTCAGTAAGCATCTTCAGCCGGGAGGTGATGGAGTTTCATGAGGATTAAATAGGCTAACATAGTAGAACATCTGGACACACAGCCCAGCCTGTGAAACAGCTCAAAAGAGTTACTTCTTTCCATCACTTTCTTCTCCAAAGTGCTTCTGTATAGTGAGGAGTTAGGAAAAACTGCATAAAAAGGTCCTTCCCAGCTCTGTGATTTTTATAAAACTGTCGGTAAAAAAAAAAAAGCATGCCAGAGAGAGAAATTGTATGCATGTTCTTTTTTCTTTGCAAAGTCTGACCACAAGAAGCACTAAATCAATCAGATGACAAAGCAGATATGAAAAATTGAGTTGGTTTGGTCCCAAGTATGCAGGAGGCCTGTGCTATTAGAATCTGAAATAGAAAAAAAATAAATAAAAAGTTTTTTACACATTATATGCATTGGCTATTCTGAGACTCCCATGTAATTCACAGGAAAACTTTGAGTGCAATAAGCACATCCTCTAGTTTAGTAGCTGCTCTGATCAAGAACAAAGCCATTAACATAAATGCAGATAAATACAGGACAAATAATGATATTCCCAATTACTTCTCTGTCAACCAGCTTAGCCTATCAATCTCGCCTGACTAGTTAAGAAGGAATGGAGAGCATTTATAGCCCGAGAAGGTTTCTTAAAGCATTTCCCCCTCACAGAGGAGGGGGAGGATGAATCATCTAGAAAGTTGTAGAAAACCAAATGAACACTCTTCTTCAGTGAGCTGTCTCAGGTACACTTTGGGTTGCTGCTGCCCTGATGCTCTGCCTTCAGTGTGGCATTTCTTCAGGCTAAGCTATGGCTGTTTCTGGGATTTGTAGAGTCCTCTCTCTGCACCCCAAGGAGAAGGGTGCCTGCTAGGGAGCCTTTCTGTGCCCATCCTGCCGTTGTGGGTTAGGGGACAGGACTCAGCAGGGTTCTTCCCTTCTTGGCCCTGACGCCAGTGCTTATCTAAGCGGGTGGACCGGTTTAGTTCCAGAGTCCCTCAGCTTACAGCGCTGCTCACCGCTTCTGCATCTACTTCAGTGACTTCCCTTCCCTGTCCACTTTCAGACAGCAGCGTCCCTGCTCCTCTTTCCCAGCACCCTCCTCTTACGCTACTAATGCTCCCCGAGTCATCGCATTGTCGTTCATGGCGACGAATGCCACCTGCTTCCCGATGACTCCCACATCTTGACCTCTTGCCCCGGCTTCTCCTATAAAGTATGGAGGCTTATATTTAAGTCCTGGGTGCTATCATTAACTGCCCATCAGACACTTAGAACTCAACGCATCCAGGCAGCGCGTAACCCCGCCTCGCTCCTCCTGAGTCTTTATAGTTAATGCTATTATCCTCCACCCACTGGCCCCCACCAGAAACTGGGCAGTGTTGGGTGTTTCCCTTTCTCTCAGCCTTAGTGTCTTATCAGTAGGAATGAAGAACTTCCTAAAAATCTCTTAAACACATTTCCTTGTGGTTTACTGGATCACACTCCCAATGAAGGGGTCATCAGCTGTGACCTGAGAAATGCCCTGTTTTGGATTCCCTGTCTCTACTCTCTCTCTTGCTTCTCTCCCTGCTTTCTGTAGTTAATGATTAGGGGTTTTCTGTGTGCTGTGCTGGCATATTGTAAATAGTGTGTCCCACTGATGTAGATGTCCACGGTCTGCAGGAATTGCTGTGGGGACAGAGTGAGAACTAGAAGCAGGGCTGTGTGCTTTACAGCCTGATACCACAGCTCATGCTTGGGGAGAGGGAAGTCTCAACTAAAAAAATAAGACACACACACACACACGGGGGGGGGCACCACACACACACACACACATACCACACACACCACACACACACACACACACACACATTCCTATTTTTCAGCCTCTGTGCATCTGGCTAGATAGCACAAACCAACTCTCCTAAAATCTTTTCAAGGAAGAGGTTATTGTCCCCATGTTACAAGTAAGACAACACGTGTGCAATTTGTTAGTTTTAGATGATCTCTTAGTTAGGAGGTGACAGATCCAGGATTCAAATCTAAGGCTTCCTGTGTATAAAAAAAAAACCCCACCCTCGATCTCTATTTCTCTGATGAAGGGAGACAACAGGACTATTCTGGCAGACATGTGGAGAAGAGACGTGGTGAGGCTGGGCACAGACAGAACGCTTTTCCCCAGAATGTAAGCACAGGGAGGTCAGACTTCAGGATCTATTTTATTTGCTGATCTACCCCTGGAACCTGTAATAGGCTGTCCCAAGGGAGCCACTAAATAGATGTTTACTGAGTAAATGAATGAAACCACAGAATCCTACAAACATAGTCTTGGAAGCTATATTTCCCTAAAAAGAGCATCATCTTATGTTCTCGTCGATGTCTTCCCACGTGCCTGTCCTCCCCCTTGATTCTGACAGCTGTGTGGACAAGGCGTCCTCCCATGGGCTTTTGTAGCCATGGGGATGAGGACAGCAGATGCAACACTTAGCGGTGTTTGTCAAATGAACCCTGGACACCCAAGTCCCTTGCCTCTTTTGCCTCGTTCAGCACTGTGCACCAGAGTTTTCGCTGCTCTGTAACAGCCTGCTTTACCATCCTAGTGATCGTTAGAGTCTGCCATGGGACCCTAGTTCTGCCGGAAACAATGACTCGCTCTTAGCCGCCATCTGATCTATCATGGAATTCTGGGCAGAGTGCAAGCTCAGTGTGAAAATGATGCTTCTTTCTCTTCTTGCTACCCCTGCAGACCATCTTATTCTCCATCTGCCTCATGAATTATTTCTCTTTCAGTTGCAGACTAGCAACAGCGATATTTAGAGAAACACTTATAAAATTCCTTCACCTCTGCCTATTTTCCTTGGAAAAGATTTCACCTTGAATATCTCTGTATCTCTTGGTGTCGGTGTCAAAAGTATAGAGTAATAGAAAGAACAAGACTTCTGTGGCTTAGGAAATCATGATTTGATCCTGTTTCTATCTCTTATCACCTATGTGAATTTTAAAAGACCACTTACTTTATCTGAGCCTGAGGTTCTTCATCCATAAAATTGGGCTAATAACCCCTAGTATTTTGCTGACTATGTGACAAGCTGGTGCTGCGCTCTTAGCAGAAAGCCTATAGGTGGTCTCTACACATTAGTTTCCTTTCCCTGGGTTCTCACACCTTCATAAACCACATCTGCACCAACGCAGGTATGTGTCCTGGTTAATGAACTGGCCACTGGCAGCGAATTCCAAACCACCACTCTAGGTGATTGCACTGGTCTGCTGGCGGTCACCTCACCTGTCTGAGTGGCCCCAGCCAGGCTGCGAGGTGCTTTGGCCTTTGGCTGGTGACATTTGGACCCATCTACCTGAATGTCAGTCTTTTCACAGGTGGTAGGCTCCCAGATGCCAATCACTGCTCGCTGCGGCCGATCGGCATGCTGCAACGTGTGCCCGCAGAGTTTCTTCAGACAGAAGGGGAAGGATTGCGTTGACCCAACATCATCTGTCTAGCCGGACGCTCATTTTTCATCTCCTGCCTGTCGTTCCCCTGCTCGTTGCTTGAGATGTGTCTCAGGGTGCTTTGCCCCGTCTTGCTCTTTCCACTCACTCTGCCTCCACAAGACGAATCTAAATGTCAGTCCTGGCCTTACCTTCCATCCGAGTGACAGACACATTCACTTACTCTGTCTGTTCATCCATTCATGCCTCGTTTTCTCTCTCTCCCCACCATAAACAGTTGCAGAGCCTCTACCATGTGCCTCGCTTTTGGGGATTTTTAGGTACAATTCTCCATGATCAAGGGTGCCTTTCCACTCCAGAAAGAGATGATGACACAGGCAGAGTGTTCAGAGATTTCTGTTGTGATTGCTGCCTGTAAGGCTCTAGCTGGAGAGGAGGGTGGTTGTGGTTGTGGGCTTGGGGCTGCGGGGCGGGGGCGGGGTAGGGGTCGACTATCACTGTGTCTTTGTCCAGCCCTGTCCCCTAGTTTTGCTTCCAGGTTTCTAACCATCCCTGCATCCTTCCCACCTCTGCTGCAACTCAGAGACATTCTTGCTTCTGTGATTCTTGCCACCTCTGCAGCCAGCATCAGCCAGTACTCTGCCAGCTCTTGACTCAGACTTTTGTTGCTCAGCTCTTCAAGTCAGAGCTGCTTTTTGGCCACCCTGGGAAGATCCAGCCACTAAAGATGGCACCTGGAGGTTTCCTCCTTTTTTGAGCTCATGGCTTTCTCCAATGAGTTCTTCAAACTTGGGCTGAAGTGATTTGCTTTGCTAGGTAGAATTCAACAGCATTACATTCCAGCTGTGGTTTGCCATATGCCTTATATCTTCCATCTACCTCAGAAGGACTTCTTCCTTCCTGGCTGTACCATCGAGAAAGAGTCAACCTCTCTCTCTGCTCTTTGCCTGGTAGTGGTGATCCCCCGTGCAGCTTGTTCCAGGGTCGTTCTCAGGTTCCTCCTGTGAGACATCAGGATCCCTTTGCCAGAGGATTCCTGCAATCCTCCTTGGACATCCCAGAATTCCAGTGATGCTTATGCAAATGAGATTCCCTGTGTGGCCTGTGCTTCTGTATACTGTTAGGGAACTTTTCTTCACAATAATCAACATCTCATCTTAATTGCTTTTGTTTATGGTTCAGTAAGTGCATCATTTTGGCAACACCAGCTCACAGCAGTATCTTAAATTACGCAAGCCTGCCCGCTTTCATTTATGTACTCTGGCTGGTGTCTGATGAGCACTTAGATTTTTAACCATTTATTTCTTCTGCCTGACAGGGAATGAGGAACATAAAGCTGATGGGAACAGTAAAGAAGGGGGAACACTGGAGACTAGGGAACCATAAAAGTAGTGTACAGTGTGTGAGGCCAATATAAAAGCAATGAGTTTTTAATATATGGCGTGTGTAATACATTCATATTCCTAATAAAGTCAATTATTGTCGAATCTGTTATTTCTCAATTTTCCACCTCAGCTCAGACAAAAACAAATCTAGACCTATTCAGAAGAAAAAAAAATTATATTATAGTAATTGCAAAGGCAGCAGCTGTCAAAAAAATTGCCTAATAACGGCCTATTTAACACATCTACCCTCCCAGGAACTTGGGGTGGTGTCAGGAACAGTGCTTACCATGAATATAACCCAAGACAAAACAGAATCTTTGCCCTGGATTTGAGCAATTATCTTGCTCTGACAGTTTTCGTTGTTTTGTTTGTTTGTTTGTTTGTTTTGTTTGTTTGTTTTTACATTCCAGTTGTCATTCTGTAGGCAGCAATGAGATGGAGATGGAGAGTTGATGGAGATGTGTGCTCGTTACTGACGTTTCAGTTCATTAATGCGTGAACCTGTCCATGTTGTTTCACATCTCCGAGCCTTCGGTGCCACCCCACTTCCCTGTGCTTTGGTTTCCTTAGTAATTTCATGAGGGAGTTGTTCCCAGACCTGCCTGATCACCAGAATAACTTGTCTTAAATTTATTTTTAATTGTAGCACACAATTCCGAATAGAAAACACTTCGAAGTATCATTATTATTGCTATTTTTAATTAAAGGAGGATATTAGTTATCTTTTGATGTATATAATAATAATAATAATATCACAAACCTATTGGTTTAAAACAGTAAGCCTTTATTACCTTTGTTATATCAGTTTCTGAGAGTCGGGGGTTTGTGCACAGCTTGGCTGAAGCCTCTGATTCAGGATCTCAAGATAGTTGAGATGTTCAAGAGGGCAGTGGTCTCATCTGAGGCTGGACTGGGGAAGGCTATGTTTCCAAACTCATGGTTGTAGGCAGAATTCAGTTCCTGTCAGCCTGTTGGACTGAAGGCCTCAGTTTCTTGCTGTCTGTGAGTCAGAGGCCACCCTCAGTTCCTAGATAATTCTTGGCCAGAGATTTGCTTCTGTTCTTTGTGGTCTACCCCAACATGATGACTCATTTCATTAAAGCCAGCAAGGGAGGGAATCTGCAAATGGGCATCACAGTCTTATGTAATGCAGTCTTGGAGGTAATATCCTGTCACTTTGCTTATTCTCTTGGTTAGAAGCAAGTCGCAGGTCCAGTCACAGGTCTCACTCACACTCAAGGGGAGGGAGTTACACAGTGCTGTCAATACTAGGAGGGGTCGTGGGGTCCACCTTTGAGTCTGCCCACAACAAAGAGGAGCACATGAGTTTTTAAAAAGTGAAAAATCCAGAAAGCTGTAAAGTATAGGGTTCAATTCTTCTTTCTTCCACTCATTTTAACCATTTCTATTTTAAATTTTTGGTTAGTTGTTCTATCAGTCTTAAAGTTGCCATAACAAATTACCATAAACCAGGAGGCATGAAACAACAGAAAGTTACTCTTTCACACTTCTGGAGACCAGGAGTATGAAATCAAGATGTGGGCAGGGCCACACTCCCTCTGGAGATGAGGGAAGAATTCCTCCTTGCCTCTCCCTCGCTTCTGCTGGGTCCTAGCAATCTCTGGTCTGTGGTTTGTAGCTGTATCACTCCGAACTCTGTATCTGTGGTCATTTGGCTTCTTTCCTGTTTGTCTCTATTTCCTTGCCCCTCCTCACAAGGTCACCAGTACTTAGATTTAGGGCTTGCCCATCTCCAGTGTGACCCCATCGTAACTAACTACGTCTGCAAAGACCCTGCTTCCAAATAAGGTCGCATCTGAGGTTCTCGGTGGACAGGAAATTTCTGTGGGACACTATTCATTCCACCACAGTTGTTTATTTTTTTTGGCATTTGCCACTGTAATACTAAATCATATCTGTAAACCGCCGTGACTACCTCCCCACTGTGAAAGGTAAGCCTGTCTGTCAGAGGTAGCAGAAGGTGGTGAAGAGTCACTCTTCTTCCTTCACTAGTTCTGTGACCTGGAGGAGGTACCTGGTCTCTCTCTGCCTCAGATTCCTCATCCATAAACTGGCAATCATCATTGTAATAATATTTAACCCTTGGAGTTGTTAGAGGATTAATGAGATAATATATATGTACAGCACTCAGAACAGCACCTGGTACATAATAAAAACTCTGCAAAGGTCAGTCATGGTTATTTACCTCTCACTTTACCTTCCCTTCCCACCACCCACTTTCTGGTATTTATAAATTTCATGTTTACTATTTATTTTATTTTATATCACATTTAAGTTAATGGGTTAATTGTCCATTTCAGTTACAATTAACTATTAATATAATATAAATTATAA
>AWHC01135451.1:0-10858 GCA_000465285.1 Eidolon helvum | reverse complement strand
GCCCTCTGTGTCACTGAGTCACCATCCCTGCTGGTTTTCACAGCCGGAAGTTGTGGGGACTTCTCTTACTGGCACTGGAACCCTGGGCTGGAGAGGCCCGGTGTGGGGCTGGGGCGCCTCGCTTCTCCAGAGACCTCCGCAGCTGAGATGTCCCTCCTGATTTTTAACCACCACATGCGGGTATAGGACCAGCCTGTTTTGCATCTCTGCCCTCCTATCAGTCTTGAGGTGGCCTCTACTGTGTGTCCTTCTGTTTAGCCAGACTTCAGGCGGTTCTCAGTGATGTTTATTCTGCAGTTTAGTTGTGATTCTGAGGTGGTTGTGGGAGGAGGTGAGCACAGTGTTTACCTGCTTCGCGATCTGGACTGGAACTCTGCCATTTCTTTTTTGAGGTGAGAACATTTAAGATCTCCTCTCAGCAACTTTCGAGTATATAAGTGTTATTAGCTATAATCACCATGCTGTACATTAGATCCCCAGAACTCGTTAATCTCATAACTGGAAGTTTGTAGCATGACAAATATCTCCCCACGTCCTCACCCCTCCGCTGATGGGGCCACCACTCTACTCTCTGTTTCTCTGAGCTTGGCTTTTCTGGTTTCCACATATAAGTGAGATCATACAGTCTTTGTCTTTCTCTGATTTATTTCACTTAGCATAATGCCCTCAAGATTCAACCAAGTTTTTGCGGAGGACAGGATTTCCATCTTTCTCATGGCTCAGTAGTATTCTATTGTGTGTGCGTGTGTGGCGTATCATATTTATACACAATGAAATATCTAGCTCACATTTTCTTTGCACATTCATTCGTTGACAAACACTTAGGCTGTGTCCGTGTCTTGGCTATTACGAATCACGCTGCCGTGAACGTGGTGGTGTCGACTCCCCTTTGAGATCCTGTTTTCATTTCCTTTGCATAAATGTTCAGAAATGGGATTGCTGGATCATACGGTGGTTTCATTTTTAACTTTTTGAGGAACCTCCATTCTGTTTAGTGTTGAGTTTTTTTTTTCAAAGCGAAGTGGTTCTTCAGGGGTGCTGAGGAGAACTGGGGTGACACACAGGTAGAGCCTCCTGTCGCTGAGGCACTGGTGAGGTCCAGGGGTTCTAACCAGTGGAACGATTTTGCCCCTTGCCTCCTGGGCTGAGGAGGGGCAAGTGTGGCACCCGCGCCCGCACTGGGGGCTCCCGCTCCCCTCTGCAGGGCAAACGGGGAGGGCATTCCCGCCACACGCCTAGACTCCACTCAGACTGTAGGGTGTCGTACCTCTTGCTGGTGAGCTCATCTCAGTCCTTCATGGTGGCTGGACCACCAGAGGTGGCCGTGAGGGCGAAGGCCCTGGCCCTCAGTCTGCACGTGGGGTGCGTTGCCCAATCACAAGGCCAGACCACCAAGAGTGATGCAATTATTAGATCTTATTTCCTTTTTATTTCATTATTTTTTCATATTTCATCTCATAGTTTTTGTCATTATCATTATTATTCCCTCTGCCTATTTTTGATGTTTAGAGGGTCAACCGAAATGCCACTGAGTGGCTTTTGATTCTTGCTCTGCCATCGTTCCACATGTGACATTTGTCCTCTCGGCCTCGCCATTTGTAAGGTGGGAGAACCCGCGGCCGGCCTCCTCGCGTGGCTGCCTGCGTGACACGGGCAAGCGCACGTGCGTTCCTCAGCGGGGCTGACTGAGGCTGGAGAGGACGCTGGTTTTTTTTTTACACAACTTTGCCTGAGGGTCCTATTTCTGGGATTCGAGTACTGGGCTTCTGGTCTCTCTATGTGTCTTGATTTCTTGAAAAGTTTCAAAGAAAGGCCTGGAACAGCACCCTCTCTGGGTGTGAGCACCTTCCAGCCATCTTCCCAGGCCATTGGAAATCAAAGCCGAGACATCTGAAAGGCAACACCCATGGTTATTCTTCTTCCTTCAGAAAAAAAAAAAAAAAGAAAAACCACATCTCTCTCCTTTTGTGCCACTGCAAACATTGCGACATTTTTTGGCGGGAAGGGGAAGTTATTTTGTGTATGTGTGAACTAGAATTTTGATAGACAGGGTAAGTTGCAATCCAATTCTAAACTATAGATTTTCAAGCAGATTGATGCAACAAATTGTTAGCAAATAGCAGTTTGCAATTTGATGCTAATTAGACATAAGGCAAATATGTGCCATGACAAATTAGCAGCGAACCATACTGCACAGGATTAGCGAGAGCTGGCACAGCTCGCGCCCGGCTTCGCACACCTCCCTGTCGCCGCCCCCCCCCTCCCCCCGCCCCCGGCGCCCCGGTGGGGCCCGGAGCCAGCCTCGCCTCTCTGTGAGCTAGAGAGGAGACTGGGCACGTCCCAGGCCAACTCTCGAGGACGCGTGTGTCTCACTTTCCACTGAGTCTGCCTGCTGGTCAGCACGTCCCCTCCCGCGAGGGGCAGGAATTCTGGGCAGCGCACGTCACGTGCACGTATTTATGTTATAAATAGAAAAATAATCCTGGAAACGTTAGAAAATATGGACCAGCAAAAAAAGAAAAGCAAAGCAAAGAAAGAAGGAAGAAAGAAAGAAGAAAAGAAAGGAAGAAAAGCGAAGTACCCAAAGATAATCACTATAATTTGGAATTCGCCCATTGAAGCCTATGTTCCCATGAATAAATATATATAATAGGCATATCTACATTTGCATGTGTTTCTATAGTATCTATGGAATTATTATTTAAAACTCAGTGGGGCTCACATGTTGTTTGCAACCTTCTCACTTAAGTCTATGTTACGTACGTTTTTCCAAGTCTGTGGACAGGGACTCACATTTCAAAAAATAGTTACTCTGCGTGTTCTTCTGTTAATCCCCTCCACAGCTTAGCCAGCCACCCTGTGCTGCTGGACACCTGGATTGCTCATAGCTTTCTGCTGCCGTGACCCCGCGGTGTCAGGCAGCCCTGAAAATCCACGTGGGCGCATGTGAGATTGTTCCCAAGGACACATTCTGGGATGGAAATCAGTGAGTCACAGCAGGAAGTTTGCGTGAAACGTTCTCTCCCTTCAGAGCAGCCATTTCCTAAGCCCTGATAACACTGGTTGTCGTTTTAAATCTTTCTTAATTAGACATGGCCCCCAAAGTCACCCCGCTGACGTTTGCTTGTCTTTGTTTATCAACGGAGTCTGAAGTTTGCAGGAGTAAGTTTACGTCACTCACCCCGGCCTCCCGGGGTGTCTGGGGTCCTCACGCTCCCTACAAAGAATCACTGGAAATTGGATTCGTGTCCAAAACCACTTTGCTGAATCTCGCAGTTGTGCAGATTTCCATGCGATTCGAGGATCGTGGACTCGGTGGCGGTACCACCAGCTGTGTGGCCTGGGGCTCGAATGCAGCGTGAGCGATGCTCACACTCGCCTCCTCACAAGTGCCGTCGGTTCGAGGCCTCCTCCTTGCTCTGAGGCTCCGGCCCGGCAGGCCTTGGCGGGCCGGGTGCTCCCGGTGACTGCCGGTCACTCCCTTTACTCCTGGGGGGAGAGGGGCACACCCTGTGGCCGTGGGGTCCGGGCAACTTGCCAGGGTGGCCTTGCGGGAGGAGGAAGGGCTGGGCTCCCATTCCGGGCTCGGGCTGTCCTTTCCTGCATGCGATCTCGAGACCTGGGTCCAAGTTCCAGGAACATCCCACGCCTTCTCACAGCCTTCGTTTCCTTGTCTGCAAACTGGGGCGCGGGAGGCCTGGGTGGTGCACCACCAGGGACCAAGGCTGGACGTGCCCACGCACGTTCTCACCGCCCTGAGCGTGGCCTGCGGACGCTCAGGAAGGGCCCGAGAGGCGGCAGAGCGACCTGGGACTCCGCCGGGCAGCACCGAGTCAGATGGGGGTTGCGGATCTCGTTAGTTCACAGCCGGTGTGGCAGCTGTGTGTCTGGTCCGCAGGTGTGTGACTGTGTGTCCATTTCAGAGACTCAGACCCTGCCTGTGATGAGCATGGCCGTGTGAGGGCGAGTTCCTGCCTCGTGAGGGGCATTACAGTTTTCTTAAAATTTAAAATTTATTTGAAATATAAAGAATATATCATCAATTCACACTTGTAAAATGTATAATTGATTCATTTTAAATCTGACATCCAACTGGAAGCGGTTAAGTTCAGTTAACTGCTTAATGATTAATTCTTATCAGAATGGACCACTTGGTTGCAAAATTATTTGTAAATCTTCTTGATGATTTTTTTGTACTTTTAAATTTTAGAAGTTACAGTAATGATGTAAACAAATAATAGAGAAGTTATCATGGTATGACTATCTTTATATTTGAGTAGATGGGATATATATATGGTGTAAGATTGTGTCTGGAATTTTCTCTTTACCTTAACTGATCCTGGTCATTTTCAGTACATGACTTATTATATTTTCTAACTGATCATTGCTTTACTTTAGGAAAGTGATTAATTTTTAATGTTTATGATTCGACCATCTCACTAAAGTCTATTATTAGCTCTAAAAAGTTTATACATAGTTTTTTTTTTTTTCAGGCAGACGATTACAAAATATATAAATAACGATTCCTTTCCATTCTACTTTCCTAATTTATATTTTATATATCTTTTTCTTATCTTATTGCTTTGGATAACACTTTCAGAAAAAAATTTTAAATAATGGTGGTGATAATGGGCATCCTTGTAATAATTTTCCCTTTAAAGGGATGATTTGAATGTTTTATTACTAGGTATATAGTTGGAGATAAATGTTTTGAGGTAGTTTTTTTTTTAATTATGTAAAGGAATTAGCATTTTATTTTTAGTATTCTATGCATTTAAAAATCAGGAACAGCTATTGAATTTTATCAAATGTCTTTTTCTCAATTTTGAATAAATCGTTTATATTATATTTCCTAGTGTTGAGGCGTTCTTATATTCCTTGAATAAAATAGACTTGATAATGGATCCTTTATTTTTAGTATACTACTGGGTCTGGTCTGTCAAAATTCTTCGAGCACAAGGACTAGGAAGTCCAAGCTGTGGACGTAAGGAAGCATCTGGAATGTTTGCTGAACTTTGAGAAGCTGGTTTGGAACACAGGGCATGAGAGAGCATCGTGGGTGGTGACACTGGAAAAATAAACTGGGGTGTGGGCGCACGATGCACCAAATGCATCAAAGTTCTAAATTCTGGGTGTGTAGACTGGTGACGACAGTTAAACTGTGAGAGGAGGTGAGAGGTCTGGAGAGGATTTGGAATGAGACAAGAACTCCGGGAAATGCCCACCTTTCAGAACTCATGAAGGTGGCGACAAGGGCCGTGAGGTCAGAGCGGTAGGAGGGGAATGGGAAGAGTGTCACCACCATGAAACGTGGGAGGGGGAGGGGCGGCCACGTGGGAGGGGGAGGGGCGGCCAGGGGTGGCCACGTGAGGTAAGGGACGGGAACCAGCTTCGGGGGAGGTTATGTGCAGGTTTTCATGGGGCAGGTTTATTTCAGATAAAAAGAAATTAAAGAGTTAAGAGATATAGGTAAAAAGGAGACAGGACATATTCTTATCATCATCATTATTATTACAAGATGTAATTATAGATATTCACACCCAGATCGTTGACACATGACCCAGAAGTTGTATGAAATAATTCAGTGATAGTGAAACATTATGTGGCTACAGGATCACACACGGCTATGGAGCAAAACCAATGGAGTGGAAAAACAGCAGGAAACGACTCAGGAAAACAACGTTTAATTTCTTTCTTAAGCCCTCTGGGGAAATTCTCCAGACAGTTTTGAGAATGATCAATAATGAATGTTGCTGTAGATTTATTTTTCTTGCAAATCTTTATTTAAATAGTATGTCGTAGGCTGCAGCCGCCCAGGCCAGTGGGACGCCTGGGTCGAAGGCGTTGGTTAGGACCGTACCTTTGGTGACGGCAGATGGGCCAGTCTCCAGCTGCTGTGAGTCCATGACGGTGGTATCGCGATCAGTTAGTGTACCATCGTTTTCTGAGTTTTGAGAATCATTGCTCACTTAGGAGAGTCAGATAGGTTTGTGAGTGATTTATGCAAATGTTATCAAGCAGATGTACATTTAGCCCTATCATGATATCATTCTAACGTCCTTGCTTTCACTTGCTTTCCAGGTAGGAGAGAAAAGGGCTCCTGATGGAACCAGAAACCCAGGAATCAGGCAGAACTCACAAAAGTCCTGGAGCGCATCACTGTGGAATTCGCGGATGGTTTTCATCTTTCACTTCCTGGGGATGCGCCTGTGACAAGGTGCACACACTTGACCTTAGCCCTCAACGTTAGTGCCGCGTAGGGGACAAGCAGAGAGGTCTTCGGTTTACGGGTGTGTCTTCGTTCCTCACACCAGCTGTCCCTTCGCGATGACCTGGGCAGGTTGTTTCCAGGGACTCCAGGTCTGGACTCCTCACCTGTCAGTAGGGCGCAACCTCCTTTTTTTTTTTTCCTCCAGTCATAAAATTTGAGGACTGGCTAACCCTATTCTAAGGCACTACACTTCGGGCTCCATTTTGCACCTCTTTAACTCTGAGATTCTGACTCACTACCATGAGAGGGGGCCCAGAAATGCAAATGATTGACAAGCTCCCTGTGGGTTCAGACATGGATGACGCTCAGGTTACTCTTTACTATTCTTTTTATTTCTACAGGGTCTGTAGTGATGTCCCCTCTCATTCCTGGTTTAGGTCCATTAATTTTCTCTATTATTATCCCATTTTTAATTTCATTGATTTCTGCATAATTTCTTTCCTTCTATTCCCCTTGGTTTTAATTTGTTCTTTTTTTCTAGTTTCTTAGAGTATAAACTTAGGCTATTAATTTCAGACATTTCTTCTTTTCTGGAGCCACAATGCTATTAATTTCCCTTTAAGCACTGCTTTGGTTATATCCCACAAATTTCAATATGCTATATTTTTATTTTCATTCAGTTCAAAGTATTTTCTAATTTCCTTTAAGTATTGTTTAACTTTTAACACATTTGTATCTTTAAATTTAGAGTAGGTTTCTTTGAGACAGAATATAATTGGATATTGTTTGAAATCTATGCTAACAATCTCTTCTAAATGGGATGTTAGGCCATTTATAAATAATGTCATTATTAATACAGCAATATTTAAGTTTGCCATCTTCACAATTGTCTTCTGTTAGTCCCATCCATTCTTTCTTACCTTTCTTCTCTTTTTCTACCTTCATTTAGAGTAAATGAATATGTATTATGGTTCTATTTCATCTCCTGTGTTGGCATACTGGCTGTAACTCTTTGTCGTGTTATTTTAGCGGCTTCTCTAGGGTTTATAGTTTATATTCGTCAGCCTATTTTCAATAATGTTACACCACTTCGTGGTAAGGAACCTTACAGCTGCTTACTTCCATGTCTCCCTCTCTCGGCCTTTTTGCTTTTGCATAACACAGTTTGCTTCCACATGTTATGAACACCACACACATTGTTTATTTCACTCTAAACAGTTGATTATATTTTAAAGAGTTTACAAAATGAGAAAGATGTCCTTTATTTTTACTCACATATTTACCATTCCCTTACTTATTTCTTTGTGTTCATTAAGATTTCTATACGGTATCATTTTACTTCTTTTTGAGGGATTTCCTTTAACATTTCTTAGAGAGCTGGTCTGCTGGTGATGAATTCTTTCAGCTCGTGTATGTCTGAAAGGCCTTATTTTACCTTTATATTTCAGAAATAGTTCACGTATATGAGTGTATGTATAATTAAAAAAAATAATAGCTATTCTAATAGTAATATCTCATTGTGGTTCTGCTTTGTACTTCTGTGCTGATTACTGAGACTGAACTTTTTTTCTTTTTTGCTACTGAATTGTATGAATTCTGAAACACTTTGGATATTAATCCCTTATCACCCCCCTGATTTGCAAATATTTTCTCCCACGCAGTAGGTTACTTTTTCATTTTTTTAAATGGTTTCCTTTGTTGTGTAGAAGCTTTTTAGTTCGGTGCAGTCCTACTTGTTTATTTTTGCTTTTGTTGACTTTGCTTTTGGTGTCAGATCCAAAAATTTATTGCCAAGAACAATGTCGAGGAGCTTACCACCTGTATTTTTTTCTAGGAGTTTTGTGGTTTCAGATCTTACATTCACGTTTTTAATCCATTTCGAGGTATTTGTGTGTGTGTGTGTATATTGTCATGTAGTAGTCTAGCTTCATTTTTTTCCATGGGGCTATGTAGTTTTCCAAACACCATTTGTTGAAGAGACTGTCCTTTCCTCCTTGTAGATTCTTGACTCCTTTGTGTACGTTTTTAACATCAAAATTAAATAAAAGAATTATCAATTTTTGTCTTTTAATCCAATGGATGTGTGTCTCGGAGGAGGAAGCCTTTGGGATCCAAATGGAGGAATTGTTCTCCACGTGCGTGATGCTTTCTTTCTCCATTTCTTGTCCCCGCTGGAATCTTCTGACCCGTCTGCCTGCATTTAATGCAAATACTTTGTAACTTTGCCTTTTGGCTTAATGTTTGCCTTAACTAGCTCATCTGCCCTCCCGCCGTCTGTCTCTGTGACGGGGACCTTTGTCTGCTTAACTCACTGAGTCTCAGGCCTAAATTGAAGCTCTATGCAGATGAAGTGCATCATAAATGGTTGTCGTGATGGGGGTGGGGACCAGAAATGACAGCAGCAGGAAGAGAGTTGCTAAATCCCGCAGCACTTCTGTTTGGCCGCAGTCCCTGTCTTGGTAGTTTTTGACAGTAAAATCTGCCCTCGTCTGGCTGCTGGTTGGCTCCATAGGGTGCGGGCTGGTGTCCAAGTTAACCCTCGGGGGGAACCAGGGCTTCCAGCCCATCCGGAGGAGGGGTTTTTAGGTGCAGTTTCTTACTCTCGAGAGCTTTCCTCTGAGGGTAGGCTGGCCGAGCTCCAAGCCCAGTGGCCCCCTGGGAGGAAGCCAGCGGGTTTGAGGAGCAAGCAAACTCGGCCCAAGTACAGGAGCGAGGGGAGGACAGTGTGTGGCAGCTGCAGCAGTGGTGGCCCTGTTGATGGATGTGTGACGGGAAGTGCGAGCTCAGGGTGGGGGCTTGTGCAGAGACCCCAGCTGTGGCAGAGGGGAGCCCCTCCTTTCCCCACACAGAGAAGCCAGTCCCTCAGCCACCGCCGCCCTGGTCCCTCTCCCTCTGTCTGCTTAGCTCTCTCACTCTCACAAGCCGCCCCTGCTGCAGGGCCTTTGTGCATGCTGTCCCCTCCGCCTGGAACACCGGCTCCCTAGACTCTGCCTGCTGGCTCCTTCTGGAACCCCAGGTTCAACAACAATGTCACTTTGTCGCGGAGGCTCCCTCCCACCACCCGTCCGTCACGCCTGTCACTCCCCACGCCACCGTCCTGCATGGCTTCGTACGGCACGCTCTCGACCCAGTCTGCTTGCTCTCTCCACTCTCTGCCCGCTTCCCTGCAGCACGACACCGGCGGGGGGGGCTCGGCCCAAGGCCTCCGTGCCACGTCCCCCAGGCCGCAGGCCCGCGCCTGGCGCTCCCGGCCAAGGGGACGGATGTGCCCGCTGTGCACCAGGTCACTCTTTCTCGAGATGCCATTCAACACAGCGGGAACACCGCAGAGGAGAGTCTCAACCCCGCCAGAGAGCAGAAGGGTTTGTTTGGGAAAATGAAAAAATATATTTTTAAGCTCCATAAACATATGATGAATGCTAACAAGGTATTTTCAAAATAAGAACCACATAGAAACAGCTTATGTTTCTGGTCAAATGAAGTTGTAATCAAATCATTATCAAAGCAAAAAAAAAAATAAATAAAAATGAGTCAGAAGAATTTTTGGAAGGATTTGGCAACTTGACTAATGTGAAGAGGTTTTCCTGGTTTGAGTCTTGTTCCTTCGTCTACGGGGACACGATTTCCCAGTGGAGGCCAGGTGAGGTCCCTGCCCAGTGGCACTCTGCAGGGACAAGGCAACGTCGCCCATGACTGTCCACGGCCTCAGGCTAAAGAACCTCCACAGAAAGCCTCGTCTGCAAGGCTGTGCTTTCCTGTGCAGACCAGCAAAAACGCTGGGCGACTGAGCCCGGACGCGGGGGGCTGGAGGGGGTCACGCGACTGCAGCTTTGTTCCCAAGAAGCCAGCCAATTAGCAGTCCTGGTTATTATTTACATTCCATGCAATAGATCACTAAAACTGTGCTGATGATTTATCATTTATATTATGGTATTGTCAGCATAATTTATTCAGATCATGCTGAGATACCTGGAAAATTAAGTAAAAGAAAAAGAAATGGCATTGAATCCAAAGATATTTATTTCTTAGCCTGCCTCTCTCTCTCTCTCTCTCTCTCTCTCTCTCTCTCTCTCTCTCTCTCTTAATGAGGATACATATTAAGAAAAATCATAGCTCAGTTAGCTATTAAATCGTTCCGGGATCATCTGCATTAGAAGTTTACTAGGCGCTCTTTTTTTGGAGGATGCCTTGGGCTTTCGCTTGATTTTCTTCTGTATCATTTGCTTTCAGTCTACCGTTTCAAAGCAAAAGAAAAGTAGATTCAGTTGTCTTAGAGTAAAGTTGTGTGGGTTAATACGAGACTGGAAGCTTCTCTTCCAATTTATAAAACGTCCTTATCTGCTGCTTTATATTCTATTTGCCCCACCCTCTGGGAAATAATTGTTGCTTATCAGAATTAGAGATGAAATATCCCATCGTGGAAGCCACTCGTCACCGGGGTGCCTGGAGAGGCCGGGCCGGGCCCCAGTGCGGGCTGTGCTCGGCCCGCGGGCGACGCCAGGAACCGTCGGAGCTCTCAGTAGGGGGGGTGCTCGTGGGTCTCCTTGCCCATCTCGTGCCTCAGTTTACCGCAGGTGAGCATGCAGAATGCGATGCTGAGAAGATGTGAGTGCGGCTCCCAGCAGGGCTCTGGGCCCCTGGGAGCCT
>KE783513.1:109248-122045 GCA_000465285.1 Eidolon helvum | reverse complement strand
ATGAAACTTTATTTTAATTTTAGAATTAATGGAAATTTTAGACTTAACTCTATGTCAAGAGTCCTATTATTATCCTTGATCATCTCTAGAAACATAGATATAAAAGAAAACAAACATAAGTACCACATTAGATAAATTAGGGTTGAAATGAGATATTTGTATGATAATTACCTCTATTCCAAGAATATCTGTGGAAAAATTGTTCTTATACAATTCAATCTGTTTTTCCAAAATTTTCTCTAACTCTTTTACTCATAGTAAATTAGCCCTAGTAAAGTACTAAAATATTAAGAAAACAGTAAGCAAAGTCTGTCTTTCCAGAATATTAATCTGCATTTGTTTATAATTTTATCTTAAAACATTAGTAACAAAATAAATAATCCTCATTATTTTAATTTTCAAGATTATAGATCCATTATTATTGACAAGAGAAACCACAAGGATTGAATGTCACTATATTCTGCTCATATTTATGTTCAAAGAAATAATTCCTAATGTGTCTTCATTTATCCTCGCCTTCCCCCCCTTCCCACCCCAGTTTTTTAACCGTCCGTCTTAGTTCATTCACAGCAATGGAGGCTTTTTCTAGCATACAGTTCAAAATTCTTACAGCCTCTACCAATTACCTAGTTTCAAAGCCACGTCCACATTTTTAGGTATTTGTTACAGCAGCATCCCACCCTCAGTACCAACTTCTGCCTTAGTTTGGGCTACTATGACAAAGTGCTATAGATTGGGCAGCTGATAAACAACAGAAGTTTATTTCTCACAGTTACTGAGGCTGGCAGTGTAAGATAAGGGTACCAGCATGGTCAAGTTCTGGCGAAGACCCTCTTCTGGATTGAGGACTGCAAAATTCTGATTGTATTCTCACATGGTGAAGAGGAGAGCAGAGGAAGCAAGCTCTCCTATAAGGACTCTTAAAATCACATCCATCCGTTCGATGGATGTGTACCATTTCTATTCTGAGTTCTGCTGACACAGATTGGCTGTTTTGGAAAGAAGACCTGAAGTTGCTCTCCAGGGCTGAATTGGTGAGTTTTCTTTTTGATGAAACTTATTAATTAATGTTTGGCATTAAATCAGGCAGCAAAGCATATCACAGAATCCAGGAACAAGGCACATTAAAATGCCAGCTGCTAACATACAGATTATCTTTACCAAAAGTCAGGCTCTAAATCACTCTAACACCCTTGTGTCTCTTTGGTATTTGACTTTCAGGGATGTCCTTTGTTTTTAGGAAGGATTTGGTCTATGTGACATTTTCTGTTATTGGATGGCAAATTTGACTAAAGAAGAAATGGACGAATGATAATCATCATAGCAATGGAGGACATTCAAAACCACAATATAGCAAGACAACTGATAGAAATAAGGAGGGCTCTGAAAAAAGAGAGATGTGGGTTCGAGCCCCAGATCTGCCACTTCCTAGCTGTTGATATAAGATATTTGTATGATAAATATTGGGCATGTCACTTAGCCATGCCCAGCCTGCTCTCTTGTCCACAGCTCATGATACTGACTGCATCTTCTACATAGAGTTGTGGTGGTGGTTAAATGAGGTAATGCATGTAAAACTCAAAATAATGTCTGGATATAGTAAGTCTTCATGAATGACAGCTACTGTCATCATTTTACCAAAAGCTGAAATGCCCCCATGTGACATATAATTGTGGATTCAGTGGTATTTGCTAAAGAAAAAAAAAAGATTACAAAACTTAGAAAACAAATACAGATGCTAAGAAAGCACTTAACATACAATCCTCTTGCCAGAAGAAAAGCATCTCATAAGGTTTATGGTAGGTAGAATTTTAAGATGGCCTGCAAGATCTCCATCTCCTGATGTATAGTTTTCTTCTCCTAGTTATTTAATCAAACACTAATCTAAGTGCTTCTTTGAAGGGATTTTGTAGATGTAGTTGACGCCCTAAATCAGTTGACTTTAGGGTGAGATTATCCTCGTGGGGCTGACTTGATCAGGTGCACCCTTAGAAGAGATTGGGCTCTTCCTAGTGAACAGATTCCAAGTGTGAGAGGGCTCATGGTAGGGAACTGTGGGTGGTTCCACAGTAGCTGAGAGCAATCCCTGGTTGACAGCTGGCAAAAAAATGGAGGCCTCAGTGTTCAATTGCAAGAAAATAAACTCTGCCAACAACCTGAGGGGGCCTGGAAGTGGATCTTTCCTTAGTCAGCACTCCTCAAAGGAATGCAGCTCTTTTTTTTTTAGTCTTTTGAGATGCTAAGAAGAGGATCCAGCCAAGTCATACCTGGACTTCTGACCCATGGAAACATAATAAATTTGTGTTGTTTCAAGCCATAAGTTTGTGGTAATTTGTTAAACAGCAATAGAAAACTAATACAGTGTTTCATATATTTGTTCCAATGATGATAAAAATGAGTTTTCCTAAGTCTTCCACCAAAACCTCGGCAACAGCTGCCTCTATTTTTTTCTGTGAATTGGGGCTAGAAAACCAGAATCATTACAGCAGCTCATGAACATGTACAAAAGGTTTGCAGGTGCGTGTGCATAATAAGACTGTGCGAAAGATGAAAAAAACTGTGATTGTTTGCAATTCAGAATTCTATGCCCACTGGTGGTTTGTGTCAAGCCCTTCTCCCTGAGTTTTCACATATCTAAAGATAACATTTGCTTTTTATTTGACAATAGGGCATCAGCACCCTTCTTAGGCAATGCTCAGCTTCCAAGGTGAAATAGTCAGAACTTTTATAAGTTTCCTTAGCATGTATTTAATATTTGCCACGACGGATAGACGTGAATGCTATTGTTTGCACATGTCATTTCAAAAACAAATGAGAGTGAATGTACTCAGGTGGGTGTCCTATCCTGTAGTGCTAATGACTATGAAGCTTGAAGAAAACAGAACTGTGTACTTTTCTTCAAAATGACTTGTTTGCCAGTTGAAATCTGCAAGAATTTCTTTCTATGGAATAAGAGGACACAAATTACAAGAGGAAGCAATGCACACAGTGAGGGATTTCTTTGGATTTACACTATTATCTCAGCAGATAATCAATTCTTTGTGGAACAAGAACAATGAATAGTCACCGAGGCCCTTCTCCTTTTCGTCTTCTAAATGTGTCTCTAGTCATACGGTTCTCTGCCCTGAAGTGAGTCACTTTGCTGCTTAAAATAACTGAAAAGTAGGAGATGAAGTACAAAAGAAATGGTGCTGGAGCTTTACAAGAAAGAAAGAGAGGGTCATGATTAAGAGTGGGCTTCAGAGTCACATGACCTGGCAGTCAACTGTGTAGTCTGCCATTTGTAGCCAGGCAACCTTGGGCTAATTTTAAAATCTAGGTTTCAGTTTCCTTATCTGTTAAATGTGTTACTTGGAGATGAAATAAAATGGTGGCAAGCATCTACCACTTTGCCACCACAGAGTAAACACTCAATAAATGGTGGTTATTATTAATACTATCTTTCACATCTTCACATCCGGTTCTTCTTCTGCATTGTTGATGGGATTCAGTTTTACAGATCCTATTCGTTTCCTGCTGAAAATACTGCATGGTGCTCCAATGTCTGACCAGTGGTGAGGAATCATTTATCCCCTTAGAGAAAGCTATGGAACCCCTCCATAGAAAATGTACACACGTGCACGCACACCCAAACATATCCTCCAAACTTTACATATAATTTCCAAGGTTCATGGACCCCGAATGCGATGTCACCCTCTGTTTGAAACACGACAGTCTGAAACCAAGACTGGTATACCGCATAGGAGGCTCTGGTCCGGAGGATCTATTCCAAATTCTTCTTAGGACCCAATGCACTTTTCCAAGCTTATTTTCCAGGAACTGTCAATTTCTAACACGTACCCTTGGTTTCCACCACACCAGATCATTTACCTTTCCCAAGTGTGCTGTATGTCATCACTGCATTTAACTCTGCTGTTCTCTGGAAATGTACACCCCATTTCCCTGTTCTCTTCCTCCATAATTATCCCTCAAGCCTCCACTCAAATGTTCCTACCTATGAACATTTTTTAATTTTATAGATGAATTATTTCCTCTTTTGTATTTACATAACATAGTACACTATAATACTATATTGTTTGTGTATTCATTTCTTTTTTGAGATTATACTCAAAAGAGACCATCCTATTTACTTTTATGTCTCTCACTTCAGTTAGCACCAGGCCTGGAGAAGATGCTCAAAAAAATATTTATATATTGGTCAATAAGTATACAAAAAAAGTTCAACATCACTAGCAAACCAAAGAAACAAACTTAACTATCAATACAATATTTTTTCATCTGCCAGATCTGGCAAAAACAAAATGTTTTCAAGGGCCTGGGAGAGGATGATATTCTTCGGCACTGCTGGGGGAAAGGATGTAAATCGGTGCAAACTGTCGGCAGATAATTTCATAAGATGTATCAAGACTTTGAGTTACATTTATGCCATTTGACACAGCAATTTAACTTATAGAAATTAAGTTTAAGGAGACAGGTAAGGATGTGAGCAGCAATTAAGACAGGAACCTTATTTATAGTGAAAAACTGGACACAGTTTGTTAAATCAGCTGTGGTGAAGCCAAATGATACAATGAAATCAGTCACTGAAAGTGATCTGTACAGGAATATTCCTTAATAATTCATATCAAAAGTGACTACGCTATACTGTCGAGCGGAAATAGTTGGTAACAAAAGAGAATTATCTGATGAGAGAGGGCAGGAATACACAGACAAACAATTATACAGTCAAGTTTCGAAAGGTTCACACCAAAAATTTAATAGTGGTTATCTGCAGGCACTACGAGTGATTTTTTTTCCTTGTCTTTCACTTCCTTTTGTTTTATAAAGATAATGTCATTTGTGTAATAAGACACACACCTACTTTTATTGAATAACTCATCCTAACTCAACGCTTTTGAGCCCGTTTAATTTTAACTCTGTTCTCTTGCTTCAGTTTTATTCCCAGTTTCTTTTTTTCTTAGCTTTTTTTTTAGAAATAAATAATACATGTACACAGTGTAAATCTCAAATGGATACAAGGGTAGAGTCTCTCTCATGCCTACCTATGGTCACTTGTTACCATGCCCAGAGGCAGCCACCGTTAGCAGTTTTCTGCATATCTTTCCAGAAATACTTTGTGACTGAAAAAAGCATATTTGTATGTGCAATTTTACTTGCATAAATGTTTGCAAACTTATACATACTGTCCTGCAGCATGATTTAATTTTTAAATTTTATGAAATGTACACATACACACAATTTATAAAGTCAAGTGGTTCTAAAATAGGCATACTCCGAAAAACAGTAGTTCCTGAACCCCTCTCCAGCCCTTCCCCAGTATTCCCACCTTTGCCCATTAATGGAGTCAACCACTAGCAATTCTTTCAGCATTTTCTTTTGGTGTTTGCCTCTGTATCTCTAGTAATCCACTGTTACTTCTTAACTTTTCACTTTGAGCATTATCCAGTTGCTTCTATGGAAGACAATGATAGCTTTATTCTCTCATCACTGCATTTAACTCTGCTGTTCTCTGAAAACGTACACCCCATTTCCCTGTCCTCTTCCCTCCTTATCCCTCAAGCCTCCGCTCAAATGTTCCTACCTACGAACATTTTTAATTTTATAGAAGAATTATTTCCTCTCTCCATATCTCTTTCTCTTTTTAACTTTCTTCTCCCCATCATCCCAATATAGTTCAAACTTATTTTCTCGTGAGATAAACATTTGCACTTACGCCATTATGAACATGCAAATACTACTGACAGCTGAGCTATACATTTCCTTGCTTGTATGACTTTCATTTTCCCAGGAGTTATTTTGTCCCCCTCCCCCTTTTTTTGGGGGTTAGGATTTTAATGTATCTATCATGGATTCCAGCCCACACTCTCAAAGAGGTACATCTCCTCCCAATACTTTTGAAACATGAGATTTTCTGTCAGTTCCATCCTCTTGGAGACAAATCTCTTCTGGGGCCATCTATTCTGCAACTCCTGCCTGGACTGGCTGCTTCCTGGGCCTGCAATATGGCCAGCATCCTAAGAATGCAGCACTGTCTTGTGCAATCCTGAATCGCGTGTCTTTCTTACTTTGAAGCACATTCTTCAGTACCTTCCTAAGAAATGGTTCATGGAGTTCAAGTTTTTTGAGATATTGTATGTCTAAAATGTCTTTATTCTATCCCCACTCTTGGTTAGTCTTTCAGCTGGATGATGAACTCAAGATTAGGATTTATTTTCCTTCAGAAAGTGTCCTCCCACCCCCACAGCCCTACCACCTAGTGTTGCTGTCAGAAAGTTTGATGTCACCATGGTCTCTAATTTTTTGTTTTTGACCATTTTTTTTTCCTATCTGGAAGTTTCTACAACCTCCTTGCATTCCGTGTTCTAGAACGTAATGATGGTGTGCCTTGACATGGGCATTTCCGTCCATTATGCAGCATATTTGATGAGTCTTTTCCATAAATTCTTCTTCGTTAGTTTTGGATACATTACTTGAATTATTTCTTGCATAATCTCTTCACTGCCATTAAAAAAATTTTTTTTGGAACCTCTTACTTAGATCTTAGAACTTCTGAACAAATCATTTTAATTTTCTAATCTTTCTTTCCTAATTTCTAGCTTTTTTTTTTCTTGGTGCTCTACTTTCTAATAGCTTCTCAATTTTATTTTCTAATTATCTTGTCAAGATTTTAATTTCTGTGATTATATTCTTAACCTTTTAAGCAGTTTTGTTTTCTTCCTATAAACAACACCCTGTTCTTGTTCATGGATGCAAAGTCATCTTTTATTTTCCTGAGATTATCAATGATCATTTTGTTTCAAGGATTTCCTCTAAATTCTCATTTTTATGTTTTTTGGTTTCTTACTTCTACACTACAGGATTTCTCGGTGAAGCTTAGTTAAATACTTATATTTAAATGAGTAAAGCATAAAAACTGCAGTGTGCTTGAGCAGCAACCAGTCAAGTGCCATCAGATACTTTAGATTCCCAACTATTAATTTATTTTTGCCTTTCCTTGAGGCTGGTGAAATTGCTCAGAGAAAAATATTCTAATATTCTTCCCATGTCCTGGGTATTGAGGGAGAAGGGAGCTAGAGTTCCACTTTTCAGTATGAAGATTTTCTTGTAGTCTTCTTATTTCCATAATGGTATCCTGTCTTCAGCAATACCTGAGAAGTGAGCAGCCAGTTTATTATTATTCCTTTTAAAGTAAACTACTGTCCTTTTATGTGGATGCATTTAATATCTACTCTTTGGCCTTTGGCAGCTTTACTATCATGTGCATAGATGTGGTTTTCTCTGTATTTATCTTGCTTTATGTTTAAAATGCTTTTTGAATCTGTGGCTTGACATCTCAGCCATTATTTCTTCTGCTTCATTCTTTCCTATCCTTCAGGTACTCCAAAAACCATATCTCTTGTGTTTTATCAACTCTTCTACTATATTTCATTTTAGGTAGTTTTTTTTTTTATGATCTATCTTCCACTTCCACAATTCTCTCTTCATTTGTATCTAATATGCAGTTAAACCCATCTATTGAGTCCCTAATTTCAATTGTTGTATTTTTCAGGTCTTCCATTCCCATTTGTTCTCTTTCATACTTTCCAGGTCTCTACAAAAATTTTAAATCTTGCCTTTTATTTCCTTGAGCATATTAAACATATTATAATTATTTTAAAATTACTGTTGGACATTGTATATAAAAACTGTTGAGATACTTGAGGCTTACACTAATGTTTTCTTCCTCTGGTGACAATATATATTTATTTCTTGGAACTATAAATCTTGGATATTCTTTATCCAGGCAGAGATCGAAATTATTTGAAATGAATATCTGTACTAGTTAACCTGTTTCCAGAGTATAGCTTTTCAGAGTCCTAAGCAAAAGTCTGGGAGTTTTACTAAGTCCATCCTTCTCCAGGTTTTATCTCTCTAGCCCATCCTGATTCCAATTTCCCTAGACCACCAAGTTTTCTGAAAGCTCCTTTAAGTTTTTCAGCCTTTTCTAGACATATATATGAAAAATAGTCACAAATGCTAGACATATATTTCTTGGTTTCATATTTCTATTTGATTGTCACTAATTTGTTGTTCCATCATTCCCTCCAACTCACTATATTTCATTTTTTGCCCAGTTTTTCTCCTTGTTCTTAGAGAGAAGTAGTTGGAATTATAGATTGAATATAAATGAGATGGTCAGTGATATGCTGTTCCTGTTGGTCAAGCAATTGCCTTATCTCTTGTTTTCCCCAATTTGTTGGGGGAAAAAAGTCTGTAGGAATTTTAAGGTAAATTCAATTGGATCGCATGAAAGAGGCAGGGATATTCAAGGGACATTTCTCTTAAGTAATATGTACCAACAATCTGTTCAGATTACTAGGATGTATCTTTGAATAGGGACCATAATATTCTTTCTGAAAATTACTGCCTTCTCAAGATTCAGTTATAAGTGTCAGATCAAACATAAGGCATGAAGATAATTAAGTAAAAGGAAATAGGATGGCTTCTGATCACATAGGTATGATTTACACAGTGCCAGGGAGCATCTATACAAATAAATGAATAAATAAGTCCCAAAGAGAAAGAGAATCAGAAAGCTACTGAACCTAAAATTTCTAAATAGTTACTTACTTGATAATGAATCTCTTTTCCTTGATGTGGAAGAACACATATGCATTCATAAATACAAATGTTTTATGTTTTAGAAGATGGTTTCATTGTCAAAAATGAAGAGAAACAAGTGAAGAATGATAAAGAAGGCAGAATTAGAACTACCATTTCACAGAGCTCTGTACTATATGGGTCAGTTAGTTTAAAACCTTAGGGCCTCTCTGAGTGTGCCTTATTTTTCTTTCTCATTTAAGAAAGAAATACAAAAGATGTTAAGATATAGTGTCATAAAAATTTAAGTCTTTCCCCAAGCCATTTCACCTAGATCTTTCTATCTGTCAACATAAATAATCAAAGCTACCATTTATTGAATGCTGAGTGCTTATCTTTCACCAGGCACTTTCTACATATATTGTCATGTTTAATCTTCTATGTGCCATTATTAGTTCCACTTAAGGAGAAGAAACCAAAGGCTCAGAAATGTCAAGTAACTTTCCCAGAGTTAGTACATGCAGAGTTAGGACTTTATTCTGGATCTGTCTGAATATACCACCCTTACTCTCTATAGTGCAGAACACTACTTCAGCACTTACATACTCAACAACTCTTTGTTAGTTACATACTGCCATATGTAAGACAACTGTGCATGACCCATCGCCATCTCTGCCCTCAGATAATATTGTCCTTTCCTCCCAGATGCATCCCAATAATGTCCTAACATCCCAGAGGGGAGTTTTTTTCTTTCAAAACATTAAACATAATGTTGTATACAATAATTTCATTGCAAATGGCATTAACAAAAGACTCTCCTCAAATACCATTCAATGAAGATCCCTTCCATATCATATACACTCCTCCAGTATCTGCCCCTTACTTTGTGACAGGGAAGAAGAAATGGGATTGAGGAAGAATATTATTTGCTCTCTGAAAAACATTATATAATCTTGATGTAAATGTGTTGGAAATTCATATCATTAATAAATCTTTATATCATGCTACATAATGCATCTCTTTTTGTCTTTATTATATAAAAGTGTTATATTTCATCATGTACTAGTTTAAATGAATACAATGTATGCTGTCAGTGTACAAACAGGCAGAATAGATTCTTTAGTTGATAATGACAATGATAGCCGTTCCTTAAAAGTGACACAAGCTGGTAGCTTAGTCAGTTCGGGCTGCTATAACAGAATACCATGGACTGGGTGGTTTATAAACAACAGGAATTTATTTCTCGTGTTCTGAGAGTGGAAGTCTGAAATCAGAGTGTCAAGAGGGTCAGGTTCTGGAGAGAGCTCTCTTCGGGGTTTCGGACAGCCATTTTTCTCATGGCATTCTCATATGAAGGAAAAGGCAAGATAGTTCTTCAGGGTCTCTTTTATGAAGGCACTAATCCCATTCATGAGCACTCTAACCTCACTACCTAACTACCTCCCAAAGGCCTTACATCCTTATACTGTCACATTGGGGGTTAGGATTTCATTATATGAATTTTGGGGAGACACAAACATTTAGTTAATAAAAATAGGTTGCTGATGATGCTCATAATAGGAAAAAAATTATTAATTTTTATGGAGTAAGGAAGGTGGGATTTGAAAAAAAAAAAACATACTTCACCCATAAAAAGGAAGTTTTACCTTAATCTCCCTCTGTGGTGACAAGTATTAACTGTATGCCTGAATATTAATTAGAAAAAACAATTTGCTACAGCAATTAAAATTTGGGACAGGCAGAATAAAGATGAAAAGGCTTGCAAAGCATGCAAAAAAGCCAGTACATTTTTCTTTTATTTTCCAGATAGCTCATTAGTGACAAGGGAAACAAACCTCCTCCTTTAATTTTGGCTTTAGCTTATACTCAAACTAATCATATTCAATCAGTAGAGCTATCATTCGAAATTCAGGCAACATGCTGACCAATATGTTACCAAACAGTCAGTAGCTTCCCCTCTCTCAGTGTACTTTATAATCAATATGAGCTGCTGGAATCTGTCTTCTGGGTTTCACAATTAGCTTTGCCAAAGTAAAAGAGGTCTCAAGTGAGGGTTGAGGTCAGAGGCTCACCTCTTGCTGTCAAACACAACTCTTTGCTTCTGGAGGTCTCTTGATATTATTGCTGCTGATATGCTCTTGTCACAGAATGAGCTACTTGTATGGTTCAGGAAGAACACATTCCATTTTGCAATGGCTATGACTTTTATGTGGTAAAAGAAAAGATGCCCACCACAATAGACTAGAATGTTATTCTTTCCTTACTTCCTCATTCCTGTGATTTTATTTTACAGATTTTACAATTTAGGCAAAGACGAAAGAACTGCTCTTATGCCAACCAAAGACACATTTCACCATCCTTTTGTAAGTGTTCACTGGTAATACACAAAGCAGTATAAAAAGTAGTTAAGAGGACTGACTATAAATCAATAAGTTTAAGCTTTAAAACATGTCTTTCACTCTAACACAAAGAAAAAAGAGATAACATTTTGAAAAAATGAAGAACTGGGCATAGTTGTACTCAAAAACAAGATAAATATCATACTGACCAGGAAAGTAACAGAAACAAAAAGGGGAGCCTGAAACCACAGACTTCCTGGGCTCTAAGTCCTGAAATCAGTAAAGGAAGCTCAAGAGAGAAAAATGAAAACCAAAAATATTCTTCAGGAAGTAAGGGGTAAAGACCATGGTACTCAGCCAAGAGAGCATCCCTGCATTTGGAAAAAGGCTGAACAAAGTTGTGATGTTCTTGAGGCTAAAGTCTACACACAGACTTATGCCAGTGGTGGTGGGCATGGTTGTGGTGAAGTAGAGACTGTAATGTAAACAGGCCCTAGGCTAAGCCACTGGTTCAGTGCAATGACTGGATCTGGCTCAACACTTGATTCTGGAGTAGTGATATTTGTCCAGGGTGAAGGCAAATATAAAAAATGCTAGATAGGGAGGTAAGAGCACTGAGAATGAGAGAAAAACACACTCCCACCCCTACCAGATTAATCTATTACTTAAAATTCAAAATGCTAAGAAGGATAGTTGTAAAAATCAGTTAATGAATTCCTTCTTGAGCAATCAATAAAGCTAACTAAAATTGATTAGAAAATGCACTTGAAATCTTCGAAGAGATTCAGGATAGAAAAATGTATATAAAACAAGGATTATGAGACAAAAACATGCAGATGTAAATCAAGAATCATGGCCATGAATAACTAATTACAAATTTTGGATTTGAAAAAAGAGTAGTTATTGAAATTAAGCTAAAAAAGTAAAGATGAGGGCAAAAAAAGTAAAGATGAGGTGAACTTTAGACTTGTTAGAATCAAAGATAGAATTTGTAAATTGGAGAATATCATTGAGGAGGCAGCACATAGAGATTAAGAGATGAAAGATATGAATGAGAAATAAAAGTAGACATGTAGAATTGTATAGGAACGTAAGTGTGTGCATATGTATGTATACACACACATATGGATGTGTATTTTTTTCTCAACATAGAAAATAGAAGAAACGTCAGAGAAAAAAATATTAGAAGAGTTAATGCCAAAAAAGTTTCTGGTATTTAAGGATCAAATCCTGATATATTAAAGAGAAATTTAAGAAAGTCAAGAATAAAAATGTGGTCTTAATAGTAATTAGTGAGAAAGACAAATTACCTATAAAGGAATAATAGACTAATGGTGGAATTTTATCAGCAAAATTGACGTCAGAGATTCATCTTCAAAGAAGAAAACCTACCAAATAGAATGTCAGACTCAGCTAAACTATCACATAAGATTGAAGGTGGAATCAAGATATAGTCAAATATACATTACCTATGAGATCTCTAGCCTAGAATTTAGAAAGATATAATTCAGCAAGAAGAAATACAAATCAAGAAGGAAGCAGCAAGTTATACAAAATAAGAGATGAATGAAAAAAAAATCAGCAAACTATTTTGGTAACTGATCAGTACCTAATTACTGACTGACAAAAATAAACAACTTTGTAGTAAAGAAGGGATGATCTGAAATTCTATACAATGATAAAAAATGGTGAGAGTGGGAAAAGGTCAAGAAATAATGTGATAGGGTCCTTGTCTTACTCTTGAGGAGGACCAAGGTACTCAATTCTTTCATTATTGTTAGAAAATATATAATTTTTTGTTAACAGTGTAAGTAGAGCTACTAAAATAAAATCTATAGCTTCCAAACAAGTACAGGAAATATGTACATGAGGTAATAG
>KE783513.1:80741-108011 GCA_000465285.1 Eidolon helvum | reverse complement strand
TAAGGATGTACTCAATATTTCATGTGAAATAGTTATAAAAACCAACTATAGCTATGTCCCCCAAAACACAGATTCAAAGATTATGTGTCATACAAACCACATGCTCCAACTTCATTAAAGTTAAATTAAAAATTATCTATTAAAATTTAATAAAAAAGGAAAGAGTTAAGAATTAAAAATATATACCCATATACAATTCACATATTAAAGATTATAAATATTTATAGCAATAAAAAAGTATTACAAATAAAAATGTGTGCTATGCAGCTAAAGGGTTGCATGAAGAGAATATTTATAAACTTTAAATGTACTATTAACTAAGATATAAAATATATAAGTTAAACATTCAAATTAAGGTGCTTGAAAAAGAACAAAATAATTGTAAAGAAAGTAGACAGGAAAAAATCATAAAAATAAGCAGAAATTAGTGTGCAAACATTTCTAAATCATAAGAAAGTATTTGGAATAATTACATGCCAATATATTTGAAAACAGATAGAATGAAATTTTTCTAGAAAAATTTAAATCTGAAAAATCATTATAGAAAAAAAATCATGACATACAATTTCCTTACCACTTCCTGTACACCTCCCACCCTCAATAAATACACCAAGATCCTCTGACTAAATGGCTTTCTCATCAAAGAATGTATCCTACTTTACATAGATTATATAAAGATCTTTTCAAAAATAGAAAAAAAGTAAAGCTAATTCATAAGAAAAAACATTCTGGATATAAAACCAGGAAAATGTAATGTAAAAAATTGTAAACAAACAGATGCAAAAGCATAAAAAATATGGTACCAGTCATATCAGCACTGTACCCAAATGATAATAAATCTGGTTGGATTCATCCCGAGAATGTAAAGATAATTCACAACCAAAAAATCTATTAATTTAATTCACCATATTAACAAATTAAAGCAGAAAAATCCTATCATCTAACTAGAAATGGGAAGTGCGTTAAGTTTCAGCACATATTCATGATAACAAAGTAGGAATGGATGAGAATTTCCTTAATGTGACACAAGTATTTACCAAAAATCTGTAGCAGATATTATGCTAAAAGTGAAACACTTGAAGCTTACTCAATAAAGTCTGAAATAAGACAGGCATGGCAACTCTAACTTACTCTGCTATTCAATGTTACATTGAAGATCCTATCTAATGTGAAGAATAATCAAGGTAAAGACTAGAAGGGAAGTCCATAGAAGAGGGTTTACCAACAATTAGAACTAATTAAGTATGGCAAGACAGAAGGCTGATACAGATAGATTATAAAAAATTCAATAGTGTTCCTATACATGATTAATATCTAATTAGAAAGTGCAATGAAAATAAGGTGCCATTCATGAGAAGGAACTTAGTAGAGAAGACAAAGGATGTATAAGACTTTGTTAAAGGCCATAAATTCTATTAGATAATTCAGACTAATTATAGCAGTCCAGTTCTATTGTTCGTTTTCTAGTTGTGTAAATTTGGAGTACTTATTTTTCTTCCCTGTACCTCATTTTCCTCATCAATATAATAGAGACAATAATAAAACTAACTAATCAAGTTGTTGAGGATTACATTTAAAAAATACACAGAAAGGACTTAGAACAGAGGCTGGTACATACCACGTGTTAGCTATTATTGTTATCATTAAACCATACCATTTAAGACAGTTGAGGGTATTGACACTGGGGTAAATAAATGGAATATAACAAAAAGTTCAGAAACACACCCAGGCACAAATTATATCTAAGTATAACAGAGACAGCATTATAAACCAGTGGAAAATGAAAGGACTATTAAGTATCTGGTATTAGGACAACTGGCTTTCTTCATGAAAAAAATAGACTTTATTCACATTATAAATAAAAATAAACTTAGCTGGATTAAAGACAAAGATAAGCATCTGAAGCTACTTAAATAGAAGAGCAGGGATACATTTCTTAAACCACAAATAAAAAAGACACAAGAAAGTAAAAGATTCATAAAGTTGACATCAAAATTAAAATCTTTAAAAAATCAAAAACTCCATTATAAACAAAGAGTTAGTATCCACAAAGCATGAAGAACATCTACAAATAGATCACTGATAATAGATAATTGACAGGAGGGGAAACCTAAATGAAAAAATTTTCAACCTCAATAGTAATAAGGCAAATATACTCAAATTATGTTTCATTTTCAGAGTAGAAGAGCTTGAGTTTGGCCATACTAAGTTTTAGCTTACTAAAGAAACGAACATCTTAAACACTCCTGGAGGTGAACATTAACAGAATCATTTTGCAGGGTAATTTGGCAATATCTAGTGAAGCTGAAAATACACTGTTAGATATACTATACTACTGATAAGTGGAATACACATTGCAGCAAAAATGAATTAGATTTATATGTATTAACATGGATAATGTCGAAAAGAATCTTGAGTCTAAAAAACAAGTTGCAAGATGTTACATGCAGCAATACAACGTCATACATTTTAAAGCAACAAAATACCACTATCTAGTATTTATGAATACCAATATACTTATAATAAGATTTAAAAAAAACATGGTTTGGATAAACATCAAATTCATGACAAGGTTGCCTCTGGGGAAAGAAGAAAATAAGACCTGTGAGGAGAATATATGGGGCTCTAACTTTAACATTTGGTTTTTTTAAAATAAGGATCTGAGGTAAATGTGGGAAAGGTTAATGTGTTAGATTTGAGTTTGAGTGTTATCTTATTAATTTTTCTGTATTAAAAAATGCTAAATATACACTGACTTCTAGAATCAAATATTTCTGTGGTAAAACAAAAAAGCACTGACTAAAATTCAGAAAATCTTAGTTATAGCAGAGGGACCGTCATCCTTTTATTGTGTAAACTCGGGCAGTTCTCTCAGTCAAGAGAACCTCCTCGGTTATCTGGTCTGTTAAATGCAGACATTGCAAACCAGAGGGAGTGGGATGTATGGAAGACACAGAAAGAGCTATGGCATAAATCATATTCAACATGAGTTTAAATATGAGCTAAAAACCAAAGATTATATTGTAAATATATGTTTTAGTAAACAAAGCTACTATTTTGCAAAACCCTCAGAAACAGAAAAGAATGTAATAAGGTTAAACAACTATAGCTGGTTTCGGATTCATGCCCATTTCTTTTCTTTTTATGTCTGTCTTTTTCTTATCTGTTTCCTTCTATTGAAGTGATGTTCGTTCTGAGGGCAGAGTTAATTTACTCACTAAAGGCTGAGAAACAGCTCATCTACCTTCTCTTCACACATATTATAGGGCGTAATAATAACATTATCTGTCAAAAAGCCTTGGAGAATTATTGTTTGTCCATTAGAAATCTCTCTAGCACTAATTCCCCAATATAGTAAGTGCCCCAAAGGGAGGACTAAGTGCTAGATCTATAGTGTGAGCTTCAGGTAATTAGGGATGGTGTAGTGCAGGGGTCCCCAACACCCAGGCCACAGAGGTCTATGGCCTGTTAGGAACCAGGCTGCACAGCAGGAGGTGACTGGTGGGTGAGCAAGTAAACCATCATTTATATTTGCAATTAGCTAAAATACATATCCTATTCTCATTGGACTGTGAACCCTATTGTGAACTGTGCGTGCAAGGAATCTAGGCTGCATGCTCCTTATGTGACTCTAATGCCTGATGATCTGGGGTGCAGCTGACGTTAGCGCTGGGGAGCGGCTGCAAACACAGATTAACATTAGAGAGTGGTTTGACTGCACAGAAACCGTAATAAATCAACTGCTTGCTGACTCATATCAAAACCCTATCAGTAAGTGGCAAGTGACAATTAAGCTGCATTTGGTGGCAGGCTTTATAGAGTGATAAGTGAGTTGATGTACTTCAACTGTACAGCTGCATCTGGTGGCAGGCTTTAAGTCAGAATCCAACACTTATTTTAGTCCATGCGTGGCCCACCCATTATTTTATTTATCACTTCCATCCGTGCCTCTTTCCTGCCCTGTGCACTTGTCTGTCAGTTTTCATAAGCTCATAAGCTAACCCCAGACAAAATGAGCAAAAAACAAACATCACTGGAGAGCTTTTTGAAAGGGGGAAAGACCCAATGATGAGACAGCAGAAGACTCTAAGACAGTGGTCCCCAACCTTTTTGGCACCAGGGACCGGTGCTCCTATGAGAATCTAATGCCTGATGATCTGAGGTGGAGCTGAGGAGTGATGTTAGCGTTGGGGAGCAGTTGCAAACACAAATGAAGCTTTGCTCACTTGCCCACTGCTCACCTCCTGCTGGCCACATCTGGGTACCGGTCTGTGGCCAGGGGTTTTGGGGACCCCTGCCCTAAGACTGCCAACAAAAAAAAAGCTGTATTTAAAAGAAAATACCAAGAGTCCTACTTAAATTATGGGTTCATTGCAACAGCTGATTCACATTCTCCAAGCTCACTTTATATAATATGTGGTGAGTGGCTATCCAAAGAAGCCATGAAACCTTCAAAACTGCTTTGCCACATGGAGACCAAGCACCTTGCATTAAAGGCCTTTGGAGTTTTTCAAAAGAAAAAAACCATAAACATGAAGAAAAGCAGCAATTATTGAAGGTCACCACTTCATCAAATGTGTCTGCATGGCAAGCATCATCCTTAGCGGCTAACCACATTGCTAGAGTTAAGAAGCCCTTTACTATTGGTGAAGAAGAATTGATCCTGCCTCTGCTGCTAAGGACATTTGGCATGAACTTTTAGGAGAGGCTGCAGTTCAAAAGGTGGCATGTGTTCCTCTTTGGCTAGCACCTCCTCTTCTAGATGTCTAATTTTAAGGATCTTTTATAAACATGAAACCAAATTCATTTCACTATCTCCAGGTCCATTTTAATAGCCACTGATTAGGCAAAGTTAGGAAAAGAGCCTGGGATGGGTCTCAAGTCAGACTACCAGGGTTGGAACCGGGCTCTGCCACTTCGCTGTTATGGCAATTTACTCAAACCTGAGTAAATTACTCAAACAGAGGCACCTCTGTTTCTACCTCATTAAAATGGGTATTATAATAGTATTTCTCTCACAGGGTCATGGTACATGAAATACTGCATATAAAGTAGCAGACAGAACTAATTAACATTAGTCATAACTAATGTCATTATATATCATCATCATAATTGCCAAGCCTGCTGCTAGGTGCTGGGAATCGAAAGCAGAGACTCCTTTTCATTTGAAGGAGACAGACATATAAACGAGTAAATATAGAAAGGGGGGGGTCCCCATTTAAATGAGAAAATAACCCAGTGGCTTAGAGACTGATGGAGATGTGAAAGGCCAGTGATTCTCTCGATGCCACACCACTGTGTACGGCTGTGACAAGTGACCAAGAAAATAAATGTTTAAAAAAGAACCATGTTTGACTGAGGCATCAGAAATCCTGTTTCCTGGATGCTGAAAACTTTAAAGACAGAACTACAATGGCCTCTCCCACAGATCAGAGGTAGAAAGCTGCTGCGAAGATGTTTTAGTGCCAGCCGAATCCCAAGGTGTCACTGACATCTGTACAAAAGTTTTCAAGTTAGTGGTACCTGAGGCTGAATTAGAGCCAAGAGTAAAAGGAAAAGAATTCCAGATGCTTCCAAACAAGTGCTGAGCAATGCGCTTGCTTCGCCCATGCGAATAGGCATCTGTCTTCCAGCCCAGCGCTGAGGTCCCAGGGCCTGGGGGAAAACCACCATATTCTCGCCCTCATTTCTGCAGTCACCCAGAGAGAGGCATCTGTCTTCCTGAAGGAGCACTGTGTGTACAAGCAGAACCCACAAATTCTTGCCCAAAGGGCCTCTTGTGCTCAGCTCTCACATTCTGATATTTTTTTCCCCTCCAAACCAGAGGTGACTCATTCTATTGTTTGGAGCCCTTAGGCTTAATTCAAATAAATCAGCAATTGGAAACCTTTAGGGAGGCTGGTTTTTCAGGCATTCTAAAGTAAATGGTCCAGGTCACAGAACACTCTTCTTTCACTAACCAATTTTTTTTTTTTTTTACTCTTAAGATAAGTTAAGCTTTAATGGAAAAGAAAAAATATATAATCTTCAGTGTTTCTTCAGTCTATATTATACTAAGAGGCTTCAGTTTTTACTAAAAAATCATATTTTTGGATAGCATTTAGTTCTGAGAAATTCAAAATTGCTCTAAGTGTCATTTATCTTCCCAACATCACGGTGAAGGTGGGTTTCCAGCTGCCCATCTCCTGACCCCTCCAGCTGATAACAAACAGATGTTTCTTGTTAAGGGAGAATCTAATCACATGTTTGCCCTGATGTGTGTGCCATGCACATGGCTGAGTGTGACAGATGGCTGACAGTGGTGCCACGTCTGGGGAGGGCTGACAGCGAAAAGAGGAGAGAGAACTACCCCTCCTGTCAGGGCAGCTAGAGGAAAAGAGAAATACTCCCAGACCTGAATTCATAGTAATAACAGAAGAAATGAATGTGTCCTTGACCCTACTATTTTCTCAGTGAGCTAGAAATTAAATGCAATAAATATTTGACTACCACTTACCTGGGTATTGAGCTATAGGCTTAGAGAACAAGCAACTATTAACGAAATTCTCTCCTAATGCTTAGTAATTTAAGTATGAATGAATCTGCACATTCAATATGACACATCAACTTGAAATTAACCACTGTGGTTAATTTCTAAGTTAGTATAATGCAATTTCCATAGTATTAACACATACATATAGGATTTACTAGGAAATCCATCAAAAATCTCAGTGGAAATATGAAGGGTTTAATTTTCACCAATGAGAATTTACATTTGAAATGGCTTTGATGTGTTCAGGGCAATTAACACAATAAACACCAGTTTTCCAAGTGAGGACTGAGGGAAAAACACATTCTACAGCAGATCACTTATATCGCACATTTGGCTCCTTAAAACTGATTTAAAAAAATACTTTAAGATGATATTAAAGAATCAAAAGATGGAATCATGAAACCTTTGTGGAAAAGAAAAAGTCCCATTTCAACAACTAGTTGGGTCATTCACTATACACACTATATTAGTAAAAACAACAGATCCTTGATCTGCTTTTTATTTCTTGAAAGGTTCCAAAAGTTGCCATAAAAAAGTGAAATCTGGAGACATCTGAGAATGAAAAGGGAAAGGAAATAGTTGCTGTATTTGTTCTAAGCAGTGTTGTGGCCTCTGCCCATTTCTTCCTGAGACAGGGAGGCAGCCTCCTACAGTTGAGTCAGTGGGGTTCAACAAACAGGCCGTAGAGGCTAATACTCAGATAAGTTCCCCAAGAACACTAGCCCTAGGGAGAATGACCAACATTAAGACAAGGACCCTCTTACAAAGGGCCAGAGGATTTTTCTTTTGGTGCTGCAGGCGCTGTCAGGCTCAGAAGTGACCCTATGTAACCTTTTCTTCATTAAGATGCTAAAAACCAGACCCCAGGGTGGAGATTTAATATGCCAATGAACATGCTAGCCTGAAGAGGAGACATGTGGCCACAGTGAGCAGGTGCCAAGAAACTTCAGCCTCTACGTGCCTAGACATAGCTCTTTCCCCACCTGACTCCCTTTAGAGCCCCTGCCCTGGCTTTTCTCCTGGAACTCCCCCCATTTCTTCCTTTTCCCAGTGTTCCCTTGTGCAGAAGCTTAATAAAATGTTCTCTCTGTTTACATTGGTGTCTGCCAATCTCTTGATTTCCACCTTGGGAGATTACAAGAGCCCAGGATGCAGGCGATACTTCCTCTTGTAATCAGCTAGGCCCCTCCAGTGCTCACCTCTCACCACCCTGGACAGGCCAGTTGACTCTCTTCCTCCCCCACTCTGAACTCTGCAGAAAACTAAACTGGAAGCAGTACTTCCTAAGCAATTCCACCAAACCTGTCAATTCCCATGCTGCCCACCAAACACATCAGTTAATTGGATAAAGACTAGCAAAGGCATCTTTTCTATAGGATTTTTCTTTACGCATTATTACATGTTATTTTTTACACAAAGTCAAGGCACTGGAGCAAGAGTGGGGTTGTGTCTAAACCTCATGTTAAAAGATCAATGACTGTACAGGAAATGGCTGCCTTTTCAAGGAGTAAGAACAAATGATAATAAAAAGAAATAATGATAATGATAAATGGCTGCTAATTAGGAGCAATGACTCTGAGGAGCTGTCATAAGTCAGCAAAAAACTAAGACCCTATTCATTCTGATAGTGACTTACAAAATTAATATTTTATTTTTCAGAAATATCTGATAAATGCTGAAACCAAATGTTAGCTTTCATTCGTCAATAATTTGAAGATAGGAGAAGGGTATACTATTTAAAATTTTATATTTCAATCTAGCAAATTTTTCTAAAATCAAGAATTTTCCAATTACTGGGTTAGAAATTCCTAAATTCTGTAAAAAAGTTATTATTTGTTAAAAAGTTAGCTTATAGAAGACTATCAGATTTAAATATCATTACAAAATACACAGAAATAAGATGGACTCATTTCTAGAACCATTTTATATCTGTCTGTTTCACTGTTTTCTTTAATTTCTACTTTTGACAAATACTGTCTTGTTATTTCCTATATCCTTACAAACTACATTAAAATATTGACGATGGAAAAAAGAATAAAAATAGAATAAGTATACAAACAAATTAAATATAAGGAGGTATTTTCAGTTACAGAGACATTTTAAAGGTGTTTTCTGGAGTTGTAAGGCTGGGCTTAGGTACAGTTGAGTAAGGAGATCTCTGAAGTATCTTCTTGAACTGAGATTATTAGTAAATGTAGTTGCTGTTTTACCAAACTACATGCATATTGTGTTTCTTAGCCATCAGAAAGAATTGGGGATGAGAATGACAGTTTAATGCAGTTGAATCACATAAATCTTTGCTTCTGGTGATCATTTGAAAGGCATGTTACAAAGATAGGGTCACTACCTACAAGACTTAGGCGAAGCTGTATTTTCATCACACGACAGTCCCACAGTCTACTCACCATGTGTGCCTGAAATGATGCAGGGATGAAGGCCTGGTTAGATAGGTTGAGAACCCTGGAGGAGTCCTTGAGGACATAAATATCACCAAAATCAACTTGAGTGGGATGAACGTAGATAACTGGGCCTTCTCCGATGCTCCTTAAGTGACATACCTGCGTTTCCAGAGAGAGAAAGAATATGGGAAGAGCTGAAAATGGCTGGCCTTTAAAGTCAATTGAAACAAGCTTCTAGCCACCCCTTTAATAAAAGGCAGGGGCATAAAAGGATACTTATTAGAACTGACATCCCTTCTCCCTGGTGCTATGGCCAGCAGGACACACATCTGGCCATGCTGGTCAGATCTGTGAATCCAATGAGGAATTTCTCTACCAAGAAGGATGATTTGCTTCCTTATGTCAGCTCAGATCTTCGCACTGAGGGGAAACCAGAGTAGCATTCCTCTACATGCCTCCTGGCACTCTGGCCTCAAGAATACTTAGCATAGGGCTAAGGACCAGCACTACAGAGTCAGAAGTGGCTGGACTGAGCCCCGTTCTGTTGCTACTAGAGGCTCACAGAGCCGTCCACTGCGCACAGCTGTACAAGCTGGGGACTGAAATCCACCTTGGTCTGCTACTCTCTCCCAGTGCCCTTGGCCGGGCCCTGTATCTACCTGAGGAAAGGGGCCTTCTTCTTTCATAAAGTGCTGCCTGCTCAGCAAATGACCATCTCATGAGCTACATTTCTGCAGGGTGGGCACAGGGTGGGCAGGCAGGGAACCTGGACCAGCGGTACCTCTTGGACTGACCTGCCTTTGTGATGCTGCTTTATAAGTTGGGAGGCTTATCTATGGCATCTTATATAGAAGAGATAAAAGCAAAATTCTAATTTATTCTACTTGCCAAGCAATCAGAGTCACTTCAAACAACTGTACACTGGCATCACCCAGCTTTCAAGTAAATTAAATGTCTAGGAATACGTAGACCGTTGATTCAAGATTCATCCTTTCACTCAGCTCAAGCATTAGAGAGCTTTCCATGTCTTCCTTTTTCCACACTTGGAGAGAGGCCACTTCTCTTCACAGCTTTGGGTTTTTTGGACAATGAGTCCAGTCAATATACAGGAAAAGGTCCAGTGGGCAATGGGTGACGCCAACCTCAGAGCCACACGCAGCAAGCTAGTGGTGCTCAAAGCCGGCTTTGCACCAGGGACAGCTGAGGAGATTGTTAAACATGCAGACCTGCTCTCCCCTCAGAGACTCTGATTAACAGGTCTAGGAAAGGGTCAGGAATGTCTCTGCTGTGTAAAAACTCCTGATAGGAGTTTAAGACCAAGTGCCACAAAACACTACTACATTTGGATGTATCTGCAAATAGATTCCCGATGTAACACGTTGCTAGCTTTTTACCACTGTAGAGTGAAAACTGTAGAACTCTAGAACTACAAGCAGCCGGAGGATATGCAGATATGGCATGTGCCTTAAATGCAGAGGTTTGAAATGTTTGGTAGGAAGTACGGCAATTTCAACTGCAATTCTGAAAACTGACTCCTACCAGAGGGGGGTCCTGGCTCCCGAAGGTTGAGATATAAACTGTGGATCTGTGCTCCCCAGTGACCTGGGTCTCCAAGGCCAGAGGTATGTGAACAGTGCTGCGTGGAGGGATGATTCCAGAGGGCCGGGGGCTGGAGAGCAACACGGCGGGCGCATCCTCACACACCTGGCGGGAGACACAAGCCAGAGGAATGAGTGATCCCCGGACATAGGATGAAATCAATAGCAGAGTAGATTATTTCAAAACAAATGTCCTGTGTCCTCACAGGGTCTTCAGAAATGTATCATCATTCAAGCAGGTATGTGGGCACAAGCAACCTCAATTCTGCCAAAAGGAAGTTTGGTTAGTGGGGTATGTGTAAGGTTCCAAATCTAAAGTGTACAAACAGCAAGATGCAGAAATTATCCACAATGTGAATCAGTTCAGGACAACAGCCTTCCATGGTCACCTTCCTTAGCCTGGCCCTCCATACTTTCATGATTCCCTCTCCACCACCTTGTCCCTTTGTGCTCCATCAACAGAGGCCACTGGTATTTCCTGAACACATGCTGCTGCTTCCCATCGCCGACCCTTTGCACTGTTTCCTCCTCCCGGAGTGCCCGCTCCCTTTGACCTGCCTGCGCACTCACCCCGAATGCTCCCGCATCTCCAGCGCTCTAGAGTCAGAGCCTTTCCTGTCCCCAGGGTGCACCCTGCAGTCCTTTTCCATAGCATGCACTATCTGTCTGTCCATCTTCATCACAGGCTATAAACTTTTTAGGGCACGACCTGGGCGTCTTCTCAGTACACGTCCACTTTCTGGCCTAGAATATATGCTCGGCCCATGTTTTTTTAAGTGAGGAAATAGGTAGGTGAATGAATGAATGAATGAATGGATGAATGTTGTCCAGTGTCTACCAACGTGTGCTGCCCAGAACCAGGTCCTGCAGTGTATCATTAGCTTTTACGCAATGACAATAACCACAGATAAAGCTTTAAAAATCCCACAGCCAGAGAAGGAAGCCTGCAGAGACCCAGGGGCTGTCACCCTCGCCGCCAGTGTCTGCAGAGCCAGAACTAGACTAATCCTGTGGGAGGCTGAGAGCTGACGGGCAGCTGTGTGGTAGGCTGGAACGGGGCTTGATGCATTCTCAAATTCCAGATGATGAGATCGATGCATCACTGTGCATCCTTGAGGGGGTCCTGCCCAGCAGGTTCTGGCTGGCTGCAGACTGGTTCGGGTGTAGAAGATTATACTGCCTTCTCTTTGGTTTTTCTTTAAAAAACAAAATAAACAAAAAACCAAAGCAAGCTGAAAACAATTACTTTACCAGTGGGCAGGCAAGAATTCTTCTGTTCTAGAAAAGACAAGTTTATGGCTCTTTCCCAAGCTGGCCTTCGAAGAGCCTGGCTGTAGCTGAGGCAGAGGAGAGATTTCGTGTAGCATCTTGGTCAGGGCGATCTCTGTGCCTTCTGTGGGTTGCAGAGGAGGGCCTAAGCTGTGGTGCAGATGGAGGCGTAGCTTTCCACAGCTCTGCCCTTCGGTCTGTGCACGCAGGTGGCGAGGGCCCTCCCTCATCCCAAGCACGTGGTCTGTGGGCCTTTATGTCGCACTGAACGAATGAGGCAGCGATGGGCCCTGAGGAAGGGCAGCCCCACAGCCTGGCTCTCACACAGCACTTTCTCAATACGTTTTTTTTTTCTTTTTTTTCTAAACTAACCACTTGGAAATAACACCTTGGTTATCTGTGCTTTCATGCCCAATCCCTGTCCCCCACCCCCGTGACTGGGGTAACTAACTGCTGTAGTGTGTATAGAGTCCGAGGGGCCCAGGGTGGGTGTGAGGGCAGCCGTCCAGAAGGACACCAGGACCCTTATGTCTGCACATCGGTCTCAGACAACCAGTTGAGCTTTGACAGGAAGAATCTGAGTGTAGAAAGCAAATCGCCAGAACTAACATTCCCTGCCCAGCTTGTTCACATGCAGAGTTTGGTTCTTCCCTGACTCTTTAATGACAATATTCAGACTAGGTTTCTCATTATGGTTAAGAAAGGAAAAAATACATGCACACACATACACGCACGCGCACCACACACACACCACGCCACGTACTACACACATACAAAAATAGACAAATCCAAAGCTGTGAGATGAACGAGCGTCTAAGTTTGGAGTCCACAAACTCAAAATCCATGTTGACCAAAGTGAAGTCCATATACAGTGACTTCTGGGAGAACCTGGCTATCTGTCCATTGTGAGGCCACAGCCCTGGTTTTTGTGAATATATCTGAATGGCAGCCATTCTGCTTATATTAACTGCACATTGGTAGCTAATACAGCCCCTCTCAAGATAATTTATTTTACACATTTACTGTTTACTGAACAAACATCTGACTACATGCTCAGGTGTATTCAGCAGCATTGTTGACAGCAGTCTCCAGCGTTTGCCAGAGACACTGCGCTCAAAGCAGAGGTTTTACTACACCCATCACTGCAGTTTGCTCTGAACCTGTCTGCTTCCCTCGGCTGCTCCTGGCCCCCCTGCATTAGCCCCTGGGGAGTGTCCACAACCACAAGGGACAGAAGGTTAAGGTGGAACTTCAGACGGAAGCTTAATTGGATCTTCAGTGACAAACCTGGATTAGCTGTGGCCCAGACGTCAGCTCTGCTCAGAATTGCCGGAAGGGTTTGGTAGACACTGCAGGGCTTGCCTCCCTCTGCGGAGGTCCAGCGCGTGTAAGCAGGCTGGTGTGTGGTGGGAGGGGACAGAAGCGTGTCAGCAGCCCACAGATGCCTTGCTTTCCATCATTTTTTTAAGTCCCAAATAACTCACTGAAGTGTCTCCAAGGAGATCAAGTTTTACCCAAATAAATCCTTCTTCAGTTAACTATCAAATGGATGAATTCTGGCCCTCTCAAGTTTCCTTTCCCAGTTAGAGTGGGGAACTGGTCTGAGTGTCCACGGCTGGGTTTGCTGCAGTGTCCTACCCTAAGGGCACACGAAGAAAATGGCACTGGTGGAGCTGGGTTCAATTCCAGCAGTCACAGTCTGGCCCCTGCTATAGGAGGCTACCCTGCGTGGGAAGACATGGAAATGGGAGTTGAGACTGGTTAGGGGACCAGGCAGATTTCATTTAGCCTGGTTTTCCAGGGGACTAAGGAGGAAGGGGTTGGTCGAGGGTTTGGTGCTACAGTCAGGAGATTTGCAAATGCTGACACATTCCTGCGTGAGGCACATCACCATTTGTCAGTTACTGTGAATGTGTGTATTTTAAGCAATAAGATTCAGCTGGTCAGACTTTTCTGGATAGTCTTGGTGATGCATTTCCTGTGCTCTAACCACTGTGAGAAGCCTAAAAAAAAAAAAAAACCTCCATAGCCAAATAAGTTTATGTAACTCTGGGAAACACTTCTCAGAGCCTCAGCTCGAGAGGACAGAGCATGCAGGTTTCACCCGTCTGGAGCACCCCACAGTTGAATGTGGCCTAATCTAACCTGACATCCCTCTGCAGCAGCGTGTTGTTCAGCCTATCGGAGCTTGAGGCAAATGGAAATCCGTAATACTGATTCTGTCTTTCTTCGAAGTTTTGATATTTTGTTCATCATGGATTTTTCACGTTGATTTTGATTTCTTAAAATGTGGCATGAAAATATTATTTGATTACTGAATTTCTTGGCTCCCCTTAAATTTTGTGTTCGAGCAAAGTGCCTCACCCTTTTCCCCAGCCCAGCTGAGCAGAAATAGCGTCCCCATCGGCCTAGATGCAGGCTCTGCTCTGAGTTCTTGAGATGACCATGCACAGCACAGGGCTAGCCTGTTCCGCTGTTAAGCATCTGAAAATTAGAAATGCATCTGCTGTCACCTCCACCCCTGGATTCTGGTTTTGTCTCAGAGAAGCCCACGGAGTAACTCTCCCTCTTTTACATAATAGCCCTTTGACCAGTGAGGGGTAGCTATTTTGTCCTGGTTAAATCTTGTCTGTTCCAGATTAAACATATGCTTGCTCTCATATGACTTGGATTTCCAGATGGTGTAGATGGCCATTCTGGTTACTCTAAATACAATTCATCTTTTTTTCCAAGCGTCTATTACAAAAATACAATGGCAAGGTCTGAAGACAAAATTCTGGCACGGCTTTGACCAGTGGCCATCTTCTTCCTTTAGCTGAACACTGTTTCTCTGTTATGTAACCTAGTCCTGCCTTAGTTCTGTGGCCTTCATTTGGTCTTTTAACTCATTTTGAATTTGTAGCCAAGAAAACCCCCATTCGATTTTGTTTGTATACATTTTTATCAGAGTACTGTACTTACAGAACTGAGTTTTAAACCCCAATGCATTCTTGGTAAACTGCATCTCATTGGGAACCTTACTATACTCTAGGCTGTAGAGATCTTTTTAAATCTGTTATCCACATGCGTTTGACTGCTTAGGTGGCATAGGGACAGATCTATTTCATAAAACGTTAAGAGGAAATGCTTTCTTTCTCATTCCTATATTACCTCTAGCCTTCTAGTCCAACAAGTCCACTTATAAATATTACATTACTACATCCTAGTGAAGCTGTTCAAGCCACAGCTGGAGACATAGATGAAAACCCCTAGCTCTGCCTCATTTCCCGTGCGTGGTTCATTCACAGGCAATTATTTGCAGGTGCTACTTTTGTATGTTGGCTTAGTATGTTGGCTTTATTTCTTTATCAAAAGCAATTTTCCTGAGAAAGTAACAACTTGTTTATACCTGCGCCTGCTCATTCATGCAGGTGGACAATCCAGCTGTGGCTTTAAAACCCCATCCCCAGATTATCCCAGGGTTAAAAATAAGGATTATATAAGGTCATGTGTTTAGGAATATCTCTCGTCGAGGGACTCCAACTGAAGAAAAATCGACACTGAAAAAGGATAAAGTAACTCACCTGAGGCAGGAGCTCGTAGCATCCTGGGAGGTCATGATGATTGACAAGCTGGATCGTCTTCTCATACGGGTACTTCAGGAAGCAGCGCCCGAAGTCCACCTCTGTATTAACCACTTGGAGGGTAGGGACAACACACCTGCTCGAAGGAAGGAGCCCATTAAAGAATTTAAAAGACTAGAGAGCTCGTTTACATATGGAGAAAAAACACAGAGTCTCAAATTAAACACGTCTATCACTGTCACGGTTTTCTCTAATACCTACATTAATCATTTTCAAATCTTCCTCCTGTCATCACACTCCCTTAGGCCCCAGTCACCATTTTTTAATCAGAAAAGGGCTAGAAGCAGGACTCCTTAAACAGCTGTCTTCTGTGGGTAATGACTAACATTTCCATTGTTTTTCTGATTTGGCCTCCCTTTGGCAAGGGGCCCCCACAGTACAAGTTCCTTAGGATAGTGGATCTGTTTCCATGGCAAACAGGGCCAATTCCACCAGCATGGGGTCCTAACTAGCTGTGACACTTTGGACCAGTCAGAATCCCCTGAGGACTAGCAATAGCTCACACCATTTAAATAATGGTAATAATTCTAATGCCTCTGCAGAACAGCTGTCTCCAATCAGTAGGCTCAGGCAGCTGCTTGACCCAGAAGTGGCACTGTGACAATGGTGCTCAGTATGGAGGGGGTGTGCTGGTGGTGAGGGAGGGAGAGTTGTGTGCCAGAGAGGGAGGAACTGAAGCCCTGTGTGTGCAACTGGTCTGTTATTAGGTGACTTGGGTTTCATGTTGTATCTGTGGATCTCAACATCCGACCTGCCCTGCTGCACTGTCACCGTAGAGTGCAATGGTGAGGATCACTGGCGCCTGAATCAGGCAGAGCCAGGTTCAAATACTGACCTTACCGAGTACAACCCTGAACGAGATGCTTTCCCTCCTGGAGTCCCATTGTGCTTATTGGTAAAATGAAGGCAGTTCTAAGGAATGATATGAGCATCATTAACCCTTCTTTGGGTCTTGTGGGAGATACAGGAGATAACATGAATGAAGGTCATAGCACAGTGCCATGGAACAGCTCAGTAAGACACAATTAACGTGTGACGGGGTCGGCAAGCTGTCACTCCTGGCTCTCTGATAAAGTTACTTTAGGGAGCAAGTGCTAAAAGCAACTCTTCTATTGGAAGTCTTCGAGCAGTTCCTGCAGGTTACACTAAAGCAAGGACATGGGAGACAGTCATGTTAACTCCAAAGCTTAGGGCTTCACCTGGGATGAGTATTCATTTTTATCTAGAATAAAAGTTATTGGTTGACCCAATGACTTTCATAAAGCTAATCCTTTACTACCTGAAACACTGTGGCTGAGAGGGTTTATAGTATTTGACTTAGGTCACAGAGCATACCTGGTAGAAAACACATAGCCTCTTAGGACCTTTTTTTTTTTTTTTAAATTCAGGATTTCTGATTGATAGCTTTAAGGAAAAGAGTCTGGAAAGTGTCAGAATAAACCAACATAGAAAAGAAATGCAAGACTAGACAAAAAGGCAAACTTGGATATAGAAAGGACCAGATAAAAGACTTTGTGCTGTTTTTAAACAAACAAATGAGTTGAATCTTTAGAAGGAATACTACGTAGATCATAGCAAGGCCTTGACCTTCAAGTTCTTTTAGGGCTGCTTTCTGACTTTGTCTAAGCCAAAGGCACATGAAATGGTGTCCATTATGATGTCCCCATCTACTAGCACGTCTGCACCTTCTTTAAGGTACATCTTCCTAAGATTCATGATGGACCTAAATTCTAGGAATTGATATCTTACTAGAGTTTTACTAAATAATTTGTTATTTTTCCTTTAGGTGGCATTTTCATATATACACTCTAAAGTCCCAGATCTGGACACCTATTTGCTTTGGCAAGAGTGTGGCTCATGATTTCATTGGGGATCACTGTCATCATCAGTAGGTGACAGACTACCCTTGGAAAGATTGCAACTTGGTCAAGGAGACACGGTCAACAAAGAAAGCCAGGATTTTAACGTGATTCCAGAGCCCACTGCTGCCTTTGTTAAAAAGGAGAGAAGTGGGTGATGGTTCTGAGGTGTTTATACTGTTAGAGAGGGCGTCATTTGGGGGTACAGCCTGTAGCCTGCTTTCAAGTCATAGCGAAAGTGTCCTGAGGCAGGACTGCCTTGCTAATTGAATCTTCCCCTGCAGGACTGTGAGCACCACTCTTGCTGCATAACTCTGGAATACTGTATTTAAAGATGAAAATAAAAAACAGCAACTGTTCACCTCCTCTTCCTGCTAGAACCCTTTTAGTTATATACTTGGGCAGTCAGAAAGTCAGAAGATAGAGAGCACGATTATTCTTAACACTGCAAAACACACACATCCCTTCTCTTATCTCCATCAAAGGTACGTCTGCTGCTTTAAAGTTTCGTCATTTGAATATCAGATTCAGCCTCCCTTCCCAGGAAAGCAGAGCAAAGTGCAGGGTGAACTGGTGGCAGGCCTGCTGCCGTCCAGACAGGCAGCCCGTTACTGGAGACTCAGGGGAGACGTGGAAGAGAGAAGCAGGTGCGTGTGGTACCTCGCTGTAATTAGGAGCGCCAGCACTTCTTCCCCGATGCCCTCCACATCCACCACCAGAGCCAGCTCGTATCTCTGCACAGTGTTGGAGCATAAGGTCACCTGGAAAGAAAAAGGAGAAGAGCTGCTCTTCTAGAAGACCAGCTCTCCCTCCGCACAGGGGAGAAAGGAGCCAGGGGGATGACCGCACCGACGAGTGCGGCTTCTCAGTACTTTATTATGGGATGCATGGCGTTTTACATTTTTAGCTGAGCAAGTTACATTTCAGGTCAGGGCATGCTGAGTTTTTTCAAAGGCCAGGTTAAAAACCAAATGGCTTTCAGTACAATAGGTCTGCTCATTTCTGAGGAGGTTGTACTAAAGAAGCATAAGGGGGAAAATGACCCTAAAGGATGAGCAACATCAAACAAACTTTAATTATTGCAATTTAAATTGTTCTCTATACCTCTGGGCAATATAAATTACGAAAATTCAATACATCGACAAAACATTATAGCTAAATTTCTCTTGCAGCAAAATAAATGAAATAACCATGTCAGTTCCAGAGAATGGCATGAGAAATCTTTTTTTTTAAAACCAAAATATTGCCCCCCCACCACTAATATTCATTATTAGAATAGAAAACAGGAAGCTCCAAAGAAAGGTCTACCCAAGGACAGTATCTGGCCAGCATATTTCATCCTATGTTTTTATTTACTGTTGTGAAACGTTACATTTAGGCTTTTGAAGCTTTGTTACAATTTTTAATTGCTTTAAAATGATTCGTACTGGAAGAGATGCTTGTAAATCTAGAAAACAGCTTCTGGCACAGGTTAAGGCTTTTCTGTCTATAAATTATGTATCAAGTACTAATTAAAATTTTTTTTGGTTGCAAAGGGAATTATTGGATGCAAATTTGAGTCCACATGGACGTGGTTGGAGTGCAGATCATGAAGGAAATCTGAAGTTTGGAGAAAGCTTGTCCAAATATAAAAGGAAAATAAAATAAAGATGGAGTCATTGATTTAGAAAGAAATCATGTCAGATTTGGAGAGAAGCAGGTGCCCCAGCATGCAGAGATTCCTTGAGTGACTCTAAGCCTTGTTTATGTCTCCGAGCTATGGTTAGAAGGCAGAAGAACAAGTGGTTCTGGCAGAGGTATTCTAGATAGAGGCTATGTCTTCTAAAACCTTCCCGTACTATGTGGGTGAGGCGAAAAGAAAGGCAGGGGTGGGGGGAAGGTAGATGACATGTAAGCTGAGAGTTACTAAGTAAATAATAAATAAATTCATTGCAGCAAGTGCTTCTCCCTGGGAGAGTCAAGCAAGTGCTACGACTTGAATGGTTGCGCCCCCACCGCTTCACACACTGAAATCCAAATGCGATGGTATTAGGAGGTAGGGCCGTTGGGTTGTGATTAGGTCGTGAAGGGGGAGCCCTCATGAACAGGATTAGTGCCCTTATGAAAGAGGGTCCATAGAGCTCCCTGGCCCCTTCCACCATGTGAGGCCATGAGGAGAAGTTGGCAGTCTGCAAGCTGGAAGAGAAGAGGACTTTCAACCAGAACCCTACCACATTGGGACCCTGATCTCGGACTACTTGCCCCCTAATTGTAAGAAATAAATTTCTGTTGTTTATAAGCAACCCACTCTCTGGTGTTTTGAGGGAGCAGCCCAAACAGACTGAGACAGCAACCCTGAGAAGTTATAACGATGTATGATAGCAAACTTTACTAGAACCATGCAGGAGCCCTTGGAAGAGCTGAAAATTCCCAGAAAAGGTTTAGGATGAGTGGATTCATGGCGGGATACTCTGAAACATTTAAAACAAATTTTGTGGATAAAACCATAGCTGAGTTAAATATTCAAAGATAATGACTAAAGAGAAAATTATTAACCTTAGCTATAAAGTCTTATCTTTTTTCTTTCCCAGAAAGAATAAAATCATTTTAAGTTAGTCTAGAGCTGTTTGGAGAGGAAAAAGTAAGTGTAGGGGGATAGTAAAACCTTTCTCTGTTAGCCACGAAATAATTCTGCTGGTGGCACTGCAAAGCCATAACCAAAGCATCACTCCGTGAACCTAAATAGTAAGCGCTGCTAGGAATATCACATCCACATTTGCCATAAAGCCCAGATTTGCATTAAAAATCTGAATCGACTAGATATCTTCTCTGACATAAATCTGGACATCGACTGGTATTCACGATTTGAGTCTGGCGGAAAGGAGAACCTAATTGTCAATGAGCCCTTAAATCTTTTTATATTAGCACTGATTGGTATGCCATCTGCATAGAGCAGCGGTTTCACTAGAAATCACTACAATCCCCTGTTTTGGTGAGGACAACGCATCTAGGTTGATGGAAAGCCACTGGAGCAGTGTCAGGCCTTCTGCCCAGTATATTCGTATTTGGTTTCTTTCGCCTTGGTAGTTTATTTTCTTATAGGCCCACTTTTCCACGTGAATTAGAGGCATTCCTCCCCACTGACACCGGGTATATAGAACAAACCCTAGATGTGGTTCCAGTGGCTATTTGAAAGTTCAGCTGCTTGGCCGTGTGTGCTGGAAGGCTGTGCACTTTACCCTGATAGCAGCAAATCCTTGGGAGCGAATGGTGCCACAGCTGGGGGTGATGGTGAATTCTTTTGGTTTCGTTATGGGTATTTCATCCTTGTTCCAAGATGGTCTTTTGTTGTCTGAATACTGCTCACAACCTGAAATGCTTTTATCGCCAACACCATCCCCAGGGATACGCAGTTTGAAGGTCATGGGAACCAAAGAGGTATTATTGAGGGAACATATCAAGGTATGAGGAAACCCTGGAAAATAAAATATGAGGTGAGACATAAAAGGCCACAATAGACTCCCTTTAACTTCAACCTGCCCCAGCACTGTCAAACCTCTTAAATAAATCGTCTATGCAATTCAGCACTACTTGCTCAGCTCCAACTCTCCCTGAAACTGTTTTCAATGGTAAATCAATAAATACATTTCATTTATTCACTCATTCAATGAATACTTATTATGCATTTACTATGCAGCAACATCGGACACAAAATCATCATCCAGGTCCCTCTCAAGAGCAGCCTCTACTATCAGTTTGCTGAGTAGTCTTCCAGAATATATTTTGCATTTAGTTTTTACACAGAAATATAGACTTCCAAATAGAATCATGTTTGCTCTTTTTATTTGCCAATGTGTGAAAGGAAAATCCTGTATGGTTTTGCCTGCTGTGTGACCCCAGAGCCTGCCAAGACTTTATATAACTCATCCTGGACTTGTCCGAGGCTCATGCCCTCAGGTTCGATGACACAAAACCAAATAATAGCCTCTCCCAAGAGAGGCTTTGTGATCTGCTTCTGAGCCAGCCAGAAACTAATACATTGGCTTTTACCTCCCATAGACAAAGCTGCTTTTTCATGCTATATCCAGCCCTCTTACATTCAGTGCAGTGAGATTCATGTTCCTTCCCTAAAAGATGTGGATCTTCCTCATCTGGTAAACAATAAACTGAGCTCTGATTTTTGGTTTCCCTAGGTGGCCATTGTGGTGGCTACTCCTTTCAGAACAAGAGTTATCTATAACCGTAGGAGAACAAATATGCATATTTCTATTGGATGCAAACACTACTCTTTCTGCTTTGAACCTGACTGAAAATTAGACAACTGGTCTTGGAATAATTACTACAGTACTGCCAGGGGTATTTTGAATTAATCTACTTCTCTCCCCATAGCTGAGCCTTTGTCTACACATTAGGACTTTAAAAGATGCATTTATGTCTCCTTTATGATTCTGCACCTGCCAATATACTTGGAAGAGATCTTTAATGGAAAAATAATTGTCTGATTAAATGCACAATCACATAATTGCTACATTTGACTTTTCTGAACTTTCCCAACATTGACTCTTAAAACTGTAGATTCCTTACCCTTATTTTACCTTACCATTTATGGGATAAATACTCTTCTAATGTAGGATGTACATATTATGGAAGTAGATCCTATAAAGATTCTTCTAAGCCATTGCTCAGACTACTTCCCTGAAGCTATTAGTTTTTTTTTTCTTTCTGAGAATAAAGCCAATTACAACCTCCTAGATAGAACCAGTCCTTGTACAACTACCTGTAGTATCTCATGTTGCTTTTCAAGAAGCCTTAAGGAAAGGGATACTGTTAAACTAAAAGATCATTAATACGAGCGTTATTCCCAGGTTTCCGGTTGCATCACATCCTAATACTACTCTATGGTTTTATCCAAATGCAAGTAGTTTGCAGTACAGACCTCTATTCTCCCTTCTTTATTATCTGGTATATACAAACTCAACATTTATGAGCGTTTTTTAAAAAAAATAATTAACAATATGCTTGGCCAGAATGCCTCAAAGTTTCACAGAGTCACCTTCACACTTCTCCCAGTACTTAACCCATTTCCCGCTTAGAAAAAAAAAAAAGTGCAGCTCGCTGCCAGCATTAATTTTACATAAACATGCTCTTTGAAGCAAATTTGACTGGTTTTCAATGTGCAAATAAAATATAAAAACTGTTCTTGGAGTTATTTCTGAACAGAACTTGTCTCTAATCCTAATGTAACAGAAACGTATATGATGATCAGTATTTAATAATTTTGTGTGTGTGTGGTAAATTTCAAAGCACAGAACAACATAAAGTGGAACATCCAGGATTCGACATTTTCAGTGAATGAGAATTGCTATATTTTATAAATGAACTTACCACTACTAAAACCAGAATGCTATCAACAGAATGATGTCATTTGTTTCCAAAGATTATTGATATATTTGTTTCCTAAGACTATCGATATACTAGAGCGATGCGAAAATAATAATAAAAGTGAGATATTTCATGGCAAACTTTGGGAGTAAGGTTAGGACTGTAATACATGAGTTATCTCGGGGTAAAGGCAGCAGCTGCAAGCACCGCCAACAAGTAATTTCAGGGCAAATGGGAAATAGATTCAACAATAGTGTAAAAAACAGCATTCTCAAGAGATTTGATTCTCAGTCAATATGTGTATTTTCACCTGATCTAGAAAACCCCTAAGAAGACTTGAAGAAACTAGGAACAAAAGATAATAAGACTGCAAAAGAAAATTTTCAATTCTAAAAATTGGTGGTACATTATTTAAAACATCTCTTCTAAAGAATGGACCCTACTTAAGGAGAGTATTAAATTATTTCAGCAATTACCAAGACCAAGTGAAATTACAATTCATAGACTTTTGGAGATACGTGGGATATTTTAGACAATAGGTTCCTAATTTTTCTAGTAAAATAAAAATCTCCACAAAGTAAAGGGAAATGTGTCAGCAGATCATTAGGCAAAACAGGTGGTACTTTTGTAGTCGTCTATAGAAATAAATCAGAATATGGGAGATCAATAAATGCATCTACACAATCCATCTTGTACACAAAAAATTCAGCTCCTGACTTAGAAAACAAATATTTCCTAAAATCAGGATCCTCCAGCCCCTTCAGTGGTCTTTGGCACACCACCCATGACGTGACCCAAAGTCCGAGATGGTCTTTGACAAAAATCTTATACCACAAGTCCCATCATAGAAAAAGTAAGATAATTTCTGAACAAGAGTTGATGGGAAAATTTCTCCTCTATAGTTGTAGCTATGTCTAGTTCCTACCTTACACCCTGCTATAATATTCCAGGAAAACTGGGCAGTGGGACATGGGTCTAAATGGGTCTAAATCATACTCCAGAAGAACCAAATGGGCTGTGTCCAAATTGCATAGTTAAGGATATGTTTTTGTAGCTGTCTATAAATTCTTTAGTTAGATTTCAGCCTACACGGAAAGGCTGCTGCCAGAAATGTGACTTAAGAAATTGTACGCTATAACCTTCCCCACTAATAGTAGCCTTACACAGAAGAGTTATAAAGAATCTTATTGTTCATTAACCATATGATCAAAAATGCTACAATCCACAATCCTTGGGAAATGTAGAGCATAAAAACAGTATTATCAATCCTAAACTGCCAAGCTCTGAGGCTCCTGAAGTTCTCTGGTGAAGAGTTTTACCTTCAGTTCCAATGTCCATTGGATCAGGTTAACTTCCTCTAGAATTTACAGACTATTCACTTTAGGAAATAATAACTAGAACATCCATATGATTATGAGTCTTTTATCAATCTGAATTAAGCTTGCTTCATGCAGACATAACTAAATATTGTCAGGAATCGACTCATCTGTAAGTTCCAGAAGCCTTCTCTAAAAACCCACCTTCAGATCCTCCCTAAAAGCTCTCTCTTCTTTCAACCTCAACAATGAGTACTCTGAAAAATACACCAATAGTCTTCTTTACAGGCTTCACTGACCCTGTAGTTAACTATGAAGTAGATCTTGGGTAAAAAGATGCCCAAATAAACTGAATTATTGGCTAAAGACATGTAGAAAATTACCTTTACTAGAGAACTTAAGTGGAAGTTTGCTAATAAAACTTTCAGAAATAATGACTTTCAGAAATAAACTGCTATTCTAAGCTCCTAAGAACAAGCAGTGTTTACAGGAAGTAGAAAAATTCTGCCCAAGACTGATGGAATGAGATTTTGCAAGGTGCCTGACATTACTGATTCTCATACTTTCCTTTGTACACTTCTGTTCTTTATCATCTTGCCATATTATTCTCTATTTACTCTCTTAAAGTTATAGAACTCTGATATCCCCCATTGTCTCCCTTACTGTTAATGATAACTTGCTTGGGTGTAGGCTTTGCTCATGCCTACTATGATCTCTTCTGCCAATCTAAGATTTTTTTTTCACAATCATTACAATTAAGCTTTGCCCTTGACTCCCTACTTTACACTCACCTAAAGTTAATTTAAATGCTTCTCCTCGAGTAAAATACTGCCAGTTCACAGTTGGGCCATGGAAGAGACAACTATCATGTTTTTTTTAAAAATGCTATGGTTATCCCAACAACTCTGCTCTCAAACCCTAACTTTCTCAGTCCAAATGATCCAATAGTCAAGTCTGCTGAGTTCCTGGAGCCTTCCAGACTCCTTATTCTCATTCAACGAATTTTTGTGCAACCTGGAAATAGCGAGTTTACAGATACTCACCCTGCCCCTTTTGGTCTGTCACCTGGCACATCGGTTGTTACTTGGTCCATTTTATTCTTTGACTGAACTGATGATTTATCAAAGTCTCAGTGTTCCTCCAGGAACAACTGCCACCCAAATTCTATAATCTGACTCTTACGCTATTGTAGCTTCAGTCAGCATAATTATTTATTAAATATGTCATCCACTATCCAATCCTACTATCAAAATCTTTATTGCTGTACTTTAAACAATTTAGATACCAATCAGCAGTACTATTACCTCTCGCCTACTTTATAATATTTATGATATTCTAACATCATCAATCCTCAGAGTCTGATGCAAAATCTAAATCTTCATTTCTAAGCAAATAAGTGCCACTTCTCCAACACTAACCTATAACAGCTACCAATTCAGGAATGGGCCTTAGTGCCAACATGGGAATAATATTACCAACTTTAGTTAGCTTAATATACTCCTAAGCTCTACTACAGCCTCCGAAAACCATAACTCCACACAATATGTCTGTCATTCTGAAATGACTAAAAAAATCCCTCCAGTTCCTCAGTTGCTCCTGTCAGAGTTAACTTCTCGTTTGCATCTGGAACTACATGTACTCCAATTGGCCTTTCAATCTTGAGCCAATAACAGGCTTACTTGCTTACTTTTATCTGCCTCATCAAACATCTACTTGTACATGTGGTGTAATAACTAGAAAGTTTCAAATAAATAACTTCCAATGGACCATGTTTCTTAGTGATGGGAGGTCAATCTAATTGGAAGAATAATGATACTTTGTATTGGAGTCATGAGGACTCTAGTTCCAACTTTGGGATTTGAAAAGAGTATCATAAAATAATTTTGAAATATTATCATGAAATTATCTATAATTTTGGCTGTTATGGTACAAAAACCAGAAGTATAGTAAAGTAACTTGAATTAACTTCCCCAAGTGGCTTTGAAAACCAAATAACCCTAGATTTCCTGCTGGCAAGCCAAGAAAACATGTTTTTGTTAACATTTCCTGTTGCACTAGAGAAGATTAAGAAATCCATATCCAAACTAAAAGAAAAGGCAACTTGGGTTTTGAAGGTGGACTTAGGAGGGATAATAAGTTTTCATATCTCGGATTTAGGGAATCGTGGGTCATAGCTCTGTAGTGTGTTCCAGCCTCCTGTCGAGCTGCTATATCATCAAATGGTTCAATAAGATATTCCTCAAGAAAAGAAAAAGAAGCTTATTTCTAATTTTCCCCTTAGTTAGTTACCAAAACTTCCAGTTGAACCAACCATGAGAAACAGCTGTTAGCTTATCATTAGTATAGCATTCACATTAACAGTGCAGACCTGAGCAATAGAGCAAATTGTGGACAGCGAATCAGTGTGACATTTCTTGGAGTAACTGATCTGAGGTATCTATTTGTACTCTGTTGTCTCCCCCCAGGGCAATATGACATAGGGCACATCTTCCAAACGTCCTTGTGTTGGACTTCATATTTAGATGTCTGTGAAATATGCTGTCACGCATCAGTTGCCCAGACCTCTGTGTGGACTCAGTGTGAACTGTCTGGAGGATGACTACGTAGGTCTGGGTATATTCATTTATTTCTTATTGTGCATCTGTCACAGTTACCCTTGAGAGAGCATGCCTCTCAGCTGGCCACCAGATGACTGTCAAGTTGTACGTCACTTTCATTTTCCTTCAAAAGAGTCTATCACTCAAACGTACTCTACAAATTTGTAAAAAATCTCTCCAGCCATTTGCATATTCTATAGTAACATAGACATTCACCTTCATTTACATAGATTTTCCTCCATATGTACCTTACTTAATAAGATGTAGATGAGGGGGGCATTGTATAAATAAGTATGTTCTGAATAAATAAAACTATTATACTCCCCAAATGGTAAAGCAACTGATAAAGGCATTATTAATCAGCTTTTTCTAAAGAACTATTTTTCCCCAAGTAGATGGGCCTACTTGAAATGAAGCAAAAGAACTGAAAGTCAAAATGGGAGGCAACAGAGTAAAATGAAAAAGATTGTGGAATGTGGATTTAGACTAAGAGGTGGTGGTTGTTGTTGTTGTTGTTGTTGTTGTTGTTGTCACCACCACCTCCTAAAAAGAACCATTGTGATAAATTAATTTTAAGTCAGATAAATTATATTTAATTAATGTAATTTAAATTCAATTTAATGTCTCCCTAATGAGAAAAATTAGATCTTAAGGAATAAGATTATTGGGTAAGGTTGAATTTTGGAGGACCACAAGTCACTGTCATATCTAAGTTT
>KE783513.1:27981-71820 GCA_000465285.1 Eidolon helvum | reverse complement strand
TAACTAACGTGTGCTCAACACACATGAAGGGTGATGTGGTAGATCAAATTAACCACTATTTGCCCCACATTTCTTCTTTATAAAATAGGTACAGTAAAAACTACCTTTCACGGTTTTGTAAGGATTAGAAACTATACACAAAATACACAGACGTGCACACATAACCAAGCATAGAAGTTGACACCTATTTGTCACTCATTAAATAACTGCTTTACCATTACTTCTATAGAAATATAAACATTTACAATTCAGGAATCTAAAATAATGTTTCAATGGTTATAGTTTGATAGTGTGAAAAAGTATTCTATGGAAGGAAATCTAACTTTGGGCAGTGAACACACAATGCAATATATATATATACATATATATGACATACTGTTGAATTGTACCCTTGAAACTTATTTGATTTTATGAATATCATCCCAATAATTTTTAATTAAAAAAAGTGTCCTAGATACAAAGTTAGTGATGAGGTGGTATTGAAGTAACTTAGATTTTATGAACCCATGGGTACATCTTGTAAAAGGATCATTTTCTATTTAATTGGAAAGACAAAGTAGGGAGGTCTTTTCCAGAAAACACAATGACTGGTTTTTAAATCATGGATTAGGGACTAGCACATTTAAAGAAAATTCTGAGGTATGAAAACAGCTATCCTTCTTAGGACATTCTGGAAACTGTAAAAGGTTCTCTATCCTCTGATATAGGGTTTATGTTGTCAGAGAACAAGCATTAAACAGATGGGGAGAAGTATTTGTGAAATTCTCCTTTACGATCTACAAAACGGTAAGGATAAAACCAATTAAATTATGGCTTTGGTGCCTTTAGTAAAGTTAGAGGGGGCTGAAGAGGATGGAAAAAGTTGCCCCACTCAACGAGGCTAGGAGAGAGGAGAAAGAGTAAGATGACTTTGGGGTCTGAATAAGTATGAGTAATGGCAAATGGATGTGATTGCGTAAATTTTCTATCAGCAAAAACAAATACAAAAGAAAACAAAAAAAGACAAGCGCTGTCTGAGTCTCAATGAATAATCTTAGTACTTACCTCATAACAATGTACAGATCCAATAAAAACTTTTCCTATGTCCAGCAATTCAAAGTTGAAGTGAATCTTTGGTCCCATTCCTTCCCCTTTGATTCGGAGGGGCAGACGGATCTCTCTGCCTATAAAAACAATTTGAATTTTACTACCCAAATGATGCTTTATTATCCCAAATTATCTACAACACGATACCAATGTAAATAATCAAGATTATTATACTAACCCTCTACACTGGGCTGAGGAGACTGCAATTTAACCAATGCTGAAGATTTAGTTTATTTTTAGGAAACAGAAATACTGTTTGTTTCTTGCCTTTAGGAAACAGCTTGCAATTTAGGCTGACATTTTAGCAGGAAAAAAAAAATTAAAAAATTTTAACCCAGTCTTAACTGTATCCTTAAGTTTCTTACAAAAAAAAAAACCATAATTTCTCTACATGGGAGAAGAGTGACCATATATTGATGCTCCTCATAAAATGAGTTACCATGGGATCCAAGGGACGTTGCTCACATTGATCGTCCCTAGATTTAGGAAGAGCCAGGGTATTAAGGGACCTGAGTCTAGGAGTCATACCTTTGCAGTTTCTTTCACATAAAGGTAACAGAATCCATGAAATGGTACCCCTTATTACACATCCACAATGGATGCAGGGTCAATAGAGAGCAGAAGCCTTTAAAGTACTGACTGGTTTTGTTTCCTTTTTAAAAACTGATATATTTCCATTTGCTAATACATGATCATTATAAAAATATTATAGTGAAAGAGGAAATTCTCTCATAATTCCACCACCCAAAGATAATTATTGTTAGTATTTTGGTGCCAATCCTTCCATACTTAATCATATTTAAATATTGCTAATGTAAAATGAGAACATATGGTATATGTTATTTTATAACCTGTTTTTCATTTAACAATATATCTGGAACATCTTTACATATCATCATCTAGAGAAGAGGTGAATATCTTTAATCAATCCTTCTTGTTGGGTATTTAAATGGTTTCCAACTTTTTACTATAACAAATTACAATGTCATTAATATCCCTGAACACATGTATGAACAATTTTCCTATACTCTCTTTAAGCCCTTTGAAAATATTCTATTGCCTCTTGTCTTCCACCATTTCTGTTGAGAACTCAGCTTATAGTCTTACTGCTCATTTGATGCAATATGTCTTTTCCTCTGCTTTAAGATTTTCTTTTTGTCTTTGGTTTTCAGCAGTTTTATCTTACTGCTCATTTGATGCAATACGTCTTTTCCTCTGCTTTAAGATTTTCTTTTTGTCTTTGGTTTTCAGCAGTTTTACTATAATATTCCCAGGTACGGTTTGTATTTACCCTTTTTGAAATTAGGGGCACTTCTTGAATCCGTGAATGAATGCCCTTCATCGGTTTTTAGAAATTTATAGTCATCATCTCTTCAAATATTTCTTATGCTCCATTTTCTTGCTCCTTTCTACATATAGATATTTACTATATATAATATATGTTAGCATATACAATTATAATAGACTATATAGTGGAAACATATATGTGAACTTTTTGTCATATTCCATTTGACTCTATGCTCTATCCTGTATTTTGTACCTTCATGCTTTATTTCATTTCCAGTTTATAAAATCTATCTCTGGCTGTACATAATAGGCTATTAAATTTATCTATTGAGTTCTTAATTTGTCATAACTTTTCAGTTCTAGACTTCCCATTAAATTTTTTTGTTATTTCTAGGTCTCTGTTCAATCTTATCTTTAGTAAGAACATTTAAAAATCTGTGTCTAATGATATTATCTGACCTCCTGTGGGTTTGTTTCTATTGTTTATCTTCATGTTCTTTCAGACTGTGTCACCTCCTCATATGCTTGGTTATTTTGATTGAGTCTGATTAGTGTATATAAAAAACTATAGAGATAATTTGACGCCCTAAGATGTGATCTTCCTCCAGCTTCTGGCTGGTAACTAGAGGACATTAGTGATCCCATGACCTAATCTAACCATTTGCAGTTTAGATTCTGTGAGAGAATTAAGCCCTGCAGCAAATCACTTGAGTGACTATTTTCTCGATTCTCCAGAGAAGGGTATGTAGCTAATACTATCCTAGATATAAAAAGAGAAGTTAATTTCTCATATACAAAAGATGCCTTAGAACATTTTGGGATTAATTATCTTTTGGAACCTCAGTGGAGAAGAACTGGCTCGATCAAATCTATACTTAAAAATTGACTCAAAGCTGAGCTTCTATATTTGTGAGGGCTGGTCCATTTCCAGTTGTCACTTCACTGGGTCACATCCTCGAACCTGGGGGATTACCAGGGCCCTTTCTCTTTGGGCTTCCCCTTAACTCCTCTTTTTTCTCCCTAGCTGTACTTAACTTATCAGCCTCTCTATGGTAACTACCAAAAAGGCAGTGTTGCTAAGAATAAAGAGGTCCTCCCAAAGTCTAATTGTCTTGGTTTCTTTCTTCTCCTGAATCTTGGCCCTATAATTCTTCACTGTCCTAGTAACTATGTTTTACCTTCAAAACAGGTTTAAAAAAACACTTTGCCTTGTTCTTCTAGTTGTATTAGAGATTTGATCTAAATTACGAAGGCCACCATTAGTAGAAATAGAATTGCCAGTACAAAGAGATGCACATTTGACATTCTGACAGCTGTGGGCATATTGCCTTCTAAAAGGTTGTACTAATTTACACACAAACCACAACAGTATTTAATGGTTCCTGTCTCTCCACATTCTCACTGACAGTGGGGATATCCCCACTTTTAAAAATCTTTGATAGTCTGAAAGGTTTTCCTTAGATTTGTACCACTTAAATTTCAGTTACTTAAGGAAAAATTATATATTTGCTCTGTGCATAACATTTTTAACATTCAAAATACTTTTGATGCTCTGTTAGATGTATTTTTCAGTATTAAAGCAAATACACTTTGGACTGAGTGATATTTCTAATTTATTATCATCATTATCATGCCTTGTGACATTTTATGTTCCACTGTCTTCTGTTGCTATTTAGCTTCTGTATCTTTAATGCTTTCTCTCCATGACTATGCTATTAAAGACAGGAATACCTGTCTCTGTATCCCCTGTAGTGCTTGGCAACACAGTGGTCATTAAGCAAGTATTACTTTGACTATAAGAGACAAAAGCAATCCTTGCAATATTTGGAACAGCTGATTTATTCAGCGTGTACCCCCAATCCATCTGATCCCTGGAAAAAAAGGTTTCTCTAAAGACCAAGTTTCAGTGTTGACAACACTCTAGAACATAAGTACAACTTTCAGAGAGCCCAAACCTCACCATCCCACTCCATCATTTTAGAGTTTAAATCTATTGGCAAAGATTTGTACTCCTTGGTCAAGAGAACGGTATTTTGACAGAGACCCAACTTTCAGAATGGCAAAGAAAGGGAATTGCAAATATACTGTAGAATAAACTGCAAGACTATTTATAATTGTCAGGCTTAAAACTTTCCCACATCTGTTACCTTGATTGCCTTCCTCAACAAATATTAATAATAAAAGGAGATGTGCTGTAATAAAGCAGTGAGACAATGTTTCTTTGAGAGTTATTAATTACTTCAAAGGAATGGGCCTTATTTGTAGCTAGCAATTTCCCTCATCCAGGGTAGAATGTGAGTACAAGTAACACCCAGCCTTGCATTTACAAGAGTTAGTCTAAATTTTAGGATTACATTACAAATGCTACTTTTCTATAAGGGATTTTTGTCTTGATAAAAAACAGCAAGAAGGACAACTTGAAAGAACTCGTAAGCTCTAAGGACAGGTTGCTTATTAAAAGAGCAAAATCTTAAAAAAAAATTTTTAAATAGGGCAGTTTCTCATCTATGATTATAGTATCCTAGTTTCACACATAAAAAGTAGAGAAATGCACTATAGAACACCTTTAACAGCCCTACAATCCCTGAATGCAATAGATTACATTGCATTAAATATCAGAAAATCCTATTTTTGTTATAGCAGCCCAAATAGACTAATACAGCATGGGTACTGGATCATGGGCTTTCAAAACTTGCCATCTAAGGTATCTTAGATGTCCAATATTATAGTTGAGCTCCATTTCTGTGCAGTAAGACAAGAAAAATGCGGGTGGGAGAGGGGAATAGAAATAAAAAGAACAAACTGCCATTATTCACATATTAGGACTATCTGCCTGGAAAATCCTAAAGAACGTAGAAATAATCTTTTAAAATTAATAAGATAAAGTAAGATTGATAATTACCAAATCAATAAACAAATATCAACTGTATTTCTATACACAGCAACAATCAAAAAAAAATTTTCCAGATACTATTTACAACAGCAACAAAAAAATAAACTACCTAGAAATAAATCTAACAAAAATATATTTAAGACCTTCAAGGAACAAATTGTAAAACTTTATTGAAAGATATTAACAAAGATTTAAATAAATGGAGAACTAGGCTATGTTCTTGAAAAGGAAGACATGATATCATAAAGTTATCAATTTTCCCACAATTTTAATGCTTTACTAAACAAAATGATCTACATCTACAGTTTTAATGCTTTACTAAATAAAATGCCAACAGACAGAATTTGCTGAAATTTGATGGGCTGATTATAAAATTTAAATGTAAAGTCAAAGGGCCAATAATAACTAAGACATTCCTAAAAAGGAATAAATTGAGGGGAGTTGGCTTTTCATGTACTAAAATCTATCATAAAGCTATTATGATTAAGATAATATGGTATTGGGGCAGAAGAACAAAAATAGCTAAGGAACTCAGAACTTAGAATAAATGTACACATCTATGTAAATATGACTTATGATAGAGTAGGTGTTGAATATCAGCAAAGAAAGATTGACTATAGAGTATAAAGAGCTAAAGCAACTGGGTATCCACATGGGATCTGTGATAGGATGAATAATGACCCTCAGAAATATCCATGTCTTAATTCCTGGAACCTGTAAATATTACCTGATACGGCAAAAAGGAGAATATTATCTAGCAAAAGATGTGATTAAGTTAAGAATTTTGAGATGGGGAGATTATCCTGGATTATTTCGATAAATGTAGCTTAGAAATTGTCTTGAAATCAGGTAGTAATAGCCTTCCAATTTTATTCTTCTTTTCCCAAAGTTCTCCTGGCTATTCTAGGTTCTTTGCATTTCCATATGAATTTTAGAGTCAGTTTGTTGATTTCTACAAAAAAAAAAGCAGCTCAAATTTCTATTTAGATTACACCAAATCTGTAGATGAATTTGGGAAGGAAATGGCATCTTAATGATATTAATTTACTGACCTATTAACAAGGTACAGTTTAGCTCTTTAATTTCAACAATGTTTTGTAGTTTTCAGCATAGAGGTCTTACAAGTCTTTTATCAAGTTTATCTCTAAGTATTTCACATTTCTTAATGTTATTAAATAATATTGCTTTTTCAAATTTTAATTTCTCATTGTTTATTATTTAGAAATAAAATAGATTTCCCTCTATATTTTTTATCCTGTATCCTTGCTACACTTACTTTTTATTCCTCATTTAAAATAGATATTCTCTAGCACCATCTCATAGACTTTGATTCAATAAAACATAGATGAAACCCCCAAAATCTACATTTTTAATAAGCAGATTCTCTAAGGACATTATCTCAAGAAACATATGAACATTGTTAACTGTTAACTTCTGACAACACAGCAGTCAGGTGACTCAGTCCATCCTTCAACTTTAAATACAAAAAAAAATCCTTACTAAAAATATGACAAATATATATTTTCAACACTTATCAAGCTCAAAAAAAAAAGAAAAAGAAAAAATGGAAATATCAGGAGCTAGAAATAAAAAGAAAATTTGGAGATTTATAAAATATATATGCAGGCCTTATGATCACAAAAACAGGACATACGTCTTTGTTCCTACTGGGAATGAGGAATTGAACTTAGATCCTTACATAAATCCAGAATCTTGGAAAGGATATCTCTTTCCAAAAAGGAAACTAAAAAAATTCTACCTAGTGGTCTTGAAAAGCAGTAATGAAGCTTGTCATCTATCTGGCACTCTGAAGAGGGGAAGGAAGCTCCTATGAGAAATCAAAATTCCATATACAGGTATGGGATCCAAATCTATGTTATATTATAGGTGAGAGAATCAGAAGCTGAGAAAGTAAGTTATAAGGTTCTTGACAGAAGAAACAAAAAATTGCTCTGAAGGAATAGTTCCATGATCCAGTACCCATGCTGTCTTAGTCTGGGCTGCCATAAGAAACATACCATAGGCTGAATTTACTTCTCACAATTCTGGAGGCTGGGAAGTCCAAGATCAAGGCACTGGCATATTCAGTATTAGGTGAAAGCTCACTTCCTGGTTCACAGATACTGTCTTCTCACTGTGTCTTCACATAGAGGAAGGGGTGAGGGAGCTTTCTATGGTCATTTTTGTAAGGATACAATCTCATTCATGAAGGTTCCACCCTCACGACATAATCATTTCCAAATACCACCTCCCTGAGGATTAGGTTTTAACATATGAAATTTGGGGAGACATAGATATTTATTCCATATCACATAATAAAGATGAGCTCACAATATAAACATTTCAAACAATCTGAAGAAACAAGCCAGTATGAGGACAGTCAGTGGTTATTTTCTAGGGGTAAATTAGTAGCCCCAAGAGTGTGAGATAATAGAAAACTCTTAAAGAAACTCTAACATAGCGTTCTTAAAATCTTCAAAGAGGTAAATGAAATAGAAACCATAATGAAGGAGAAGGAATGAAATGTTAAAACTATAATGAACTTCTAAAACTGAAAAACCAAGTTGATGAAATTAAAAACAAACTAAATGAATACACCAAAGAGTAGATATAGCTAAAGATAGAATTATCGACCAGAGGAATGATCTTGGAATAATACCTAGAATGTACCAGAGAAAGACAAAAAAATCAGAAATATAAAGGAGAGGTTAAAAGATATGGTGATTCCATGGGAAAGACATATATCTAAAAGAATTTCCTGCAGAAAATTGAGTTAATGAGATAAAAACAACATTGAAGAGATAATTGCTGAGAATACTCTAGAATCAACGAAAGATTCTTAGATTGAAGAAGTATATCAAGTACCAAGCAGGATGAATAAAGGCAAATCCCTCACAATGAAACTGTAAAGCACCAAACATAAAGTAATTCTTAATATCAATCTGATAGAAAAGATAGATAACCTAAAGAAATGACAATTAGACTGCAGTAGATTTCTCACATCAACAATTCAGTCCATTGTCCATGCTATGAGGAAGCAAGTGGCCACATGGAGAGGCCCCAGATAGGGGTTCCGGCAAACAGAACCTAGTGAGGTCCCTGTCAGCAGCCAGGATCAACTGCCAGATATGTAGGTGGATGAGCTATGATATTAGCTTCTACCTTCAAGCTTCTCCAGTTGTCTCCATGTGGAGCAAAGAAGAGCTTTCCTTGCTGAATCCTAACCAAATTACAACTCTGTGAGCAAAATAAATAATTATTAGTTGTTTTAAGCCACTAAATCTAGGGTAGTTTGTTACATGGCAAAAGATATATGGAACCAAGTGGCTTAAACTAACTAGGGCTTTTATTTTGCTCACATGTCAAGGATATTGGGAAATGTGGATCTGGGGGAGGGGAGGTGTTATGGTATTAGGGCATGTTGATTATTGGTGGTGGTGGCGGTGAGGATAAAAAGGAGAATGAATATTGATGTGATAGCTACTTTCCTTTCATGTTCCAGAAGCATACGATTTGCTATATTTTTTTTGTTATATTGTATTTGCTATAGCTTTTTAATAAGTTTGAACACATGGTGGGGCTAGTACTCCCACATTATTCTCTTGTTTTTCTAAAATTTTTAGGCATTTCTAGTTTATTTCTTCCATAAAAACTTTGGAACCAACCTAATTTAAAAATAAAACCTTGTTGATGTTATCACTGGTGTTATATTACATTTACAGGGAGAACTGACCTAGTTATGTTGTTGATCTTTCAGATACAAAACATGGACATATCTTTCTATGTGTTCAAGTTTTCTTAAATCTGAGTTCTATGTACACAGATATTTGTGTATTATTGCCTATATTTTTCTTTATGTTTGAAATATTTGATAACTGAAAAATATAATTTAAAGTGAACATAGATAATTGATCAAGAAAATAATTTCTTAACCTTAGGACTAAGAAACCTTACATTATTATGAGGTTAAGGTTTAATGAGTTTGAGAAAGCAAAGCTACATAATGTAATTACTCACTTATTACTCTGTAAACCCCAAAACAGTTAGAATGATTGGAGGGATTTAGCTTTCTGTTTCCTAAATCTATTTAAATCTCCATTCTTTAGTTTAATTAGAATAAAAAGCAAAAGCCCTCAATTATGCTAAAAACTTAGATATTTCTCTCTTATGATATACAGAATAAAAATGGACAATGAGGTTGCATCTTAACTGGGTCTTTAAAGGAAGCAGGGGCATCTGGAATCGTTTCCACCATGCTGCTTCTCTGCATTTGACTCTGAGGCATCCATTAACGATGCTATCTAGCAATACACGTCACAGTTTAAATCAGAAAGTGTTGCTTCCTTTGAAGTGTCTATATGGTGATCCAAACCAAACACATGTAGTTCCCTTTGAGTTTTTTAAAAGATAATAGTCATGATTAAATGCAGAATATCCACATTCCATTGGAAAGTCAAGATAGATGAAAGGTCAGTTACAAGATCTAAATCAAACCATCAGCAAGTCTATATAAATATCTAACATAACATTCATGTTTAACTATGGCTAAGAAAATCGGAGATTTTTAAATAAAGAAAAAATTTCGGTTTCACATTAATTGAAAAGGTCTTAAAGATGTTATAGTTGCCATAATCAGATCTAAGCAGGCTGCTCCCCTCCCTGCTGTAGAGCCCCTCAGTAATTCCTCACTGCTCTCAGGATGGACTCAAAGGTTCTCAGTCTGGCACTTAAGGGGAAGCCCTCCATGACATGGATCCTACCTACTACTCCAGCCTCTAGCTTCACTTCCTGCTCCCACCGCTCCCCTCCCAAGTGTCTCCATCTCTGTCTCCATCTGCCTCCATCTTTCTCTCTTTCTGGCAGCCACACCCTAAGAACTTGTGATTCTTTGCCATTTCATGCTCTTGTTATATATTCTCAGATAGTGTTTCTCTATGTATTTTCACAAAATATTTCCCTGCCTGACATGCCCAGCCACAGGCCCCTCTTTTTCTCCTTGACCAACAAATTCTTCAACCGTCATTTTCTCTGGGGAGCCTTTCTTGATAACCCCAACACTGAGCCGTGTGCCCTGTATCCTTTTCTATTATTCATTCATTCATTCACTGTAGAGCACTGCAATATAACTGTTGGTTGATGTGTCAGTTTCCCCTGCTCATTTCTATACTTTCTGAGGGCAGGAACTATGCTTTTGTACATCTCTGTACTCTTTGAGCCTAGATATAAAAGCTCTTGAAAGAAAAGGAGGTTTCAGTTGAGGATATAGGTTGAATTTCATGCATCCTCAGAGGACTCCCTTGAGACCAGCCACACTGGCCTTCCCTGCTACTTCCTGTCTCTGAACATACATTCACATAATGGAACACTACATGACAATGAGAATGAAACACAACTAGAGCTACAAGCAACACCATGGAAGAGACATGCAGAATGATGTATGTACATTCCACAAGCAGGCATTACTAAATTGTATTGTTTAGGGATATATACATAGGAGTTAGAAACTATAAATGAAAGCAAAGAAATAATAATCATAAAGGACAGAATGGCGATTATCTCAGGAGGAGGTTGAGGTGAGAAGAGTGTGATTGAGAAGGGACATACAGGGGGCTTCTTGGGGCTGGCAATATTTCATTATTGATCTTGGTGGCAACCACATAATGTTTGTCATATAATTATTTGTTATAATTCATATGTATGTGTATTAACTCCCTATTGCTGCTATAACAAATTACCACAAACTTTGTAGCTTAATGTATAAACTTATCTGAAAAGTTCTGTAGCTCATGTCTAATTGCTGTGTTAGGCACCTAAAACTAATATAATATTGTACACGTAATTGAAAAAGAATGTTTTTAATTTCTGGAGCTCAAAAGTCCTAGATGAGTCTCACTGGGCTAAAATCAAGGTGTTGATGGGGCTCCTTTCTGGAGGCTCTAGAGGAAAAGCCATTTTCTTGCCTTTTCCAGTTTCTACGGGCTACCTGAATGCCTTGCCCCTTCCATCTTCAAAGCCAGAAACGGCTGGTCCAGTCTTTCTTATGTGGCATCACTCTGACACTGAGACTGTTAACTTCTGCCTCCCTCTTAGGAATTTAAGGACCTTATGATTATATTGAGCCACTCACATAATCCAGGCTAATCTCCCTACCTTAAGGTTAGTTCATTAGTAACCTAAATACTATTTTCTGCCTTAATTCCCTTTTGCCATGTAATGTAATATATGCAAATAACATACTCATAGGTACTAGGGACTCTTTGGGAGGCCATTACTCTGCTTACCACAGCATGTACTACATACATTTCTATATACATACAATCTATGTTTTATTTCTTAGTGACAAAAGATTAAAAGTTAAACTGTGGCATGTAAACAAAAAAATTTCATATATAACCAAGAAAAAAAAATGACACTTTTTAATTTAGTGTTATGGAATAATCTCCAAGAAATATTTAAAATACAATATCAGAACTATTGTGTAACGTATGTTATCATTTATTTAAAAAGGCATAAGGGGAAGTATATCTATATGTATTTGCTTCGATATGCTCAAAACTCATAGGAAAACAAAAGCAACACAAAATAAAGCAAGGGTAGGAGTTTTTCTATCTGCCTTAGAAGTATTTCTTAGTAACCTAAAACCAAGATAATAATAAGGAATCATCACGAGCCCTTGAAAAGACATATAGAATTGCATGAAATTTACAGGGAAAATAATATGGAATTACTATGTAAACAAAGCCTTTCCCTAGCAATTGTATATTTTAGGGTATCACTAACAAAATAAAAAGGAATGTCATGCAGATGGAAAATTATACTATTCAGTTTATCTAGAATGTGAATTCTGTGGAAGAATTCAGAATTGCAAATGAAACAATAGATAAATACAACTAGTTATGTAATGGTTGGGAACCTCCTGGAGAGCAGCCAACCCCCTGGAACATGGCCAAGCACGACATCCCAGGGGAGCCATAGAGAGGAGGGAGGTCCCACCACCTGTGGCATGGGGGCCACTGGAGCATTTTCAGGCCGTGTTTGAACACTGATGTACCAACATTTCCTTCTGACCTATTAAGAAGTCGGGGATAGATGATGCTGGTCTGAAGGGCAGAAACAGACTAATGTCAACGCAGAAACTCCTAGTCCATTCTGCATTCACTTGGGGCCATCTTGAGAATCCTGCATTCATGGGCAAGGAAAGGCCAGATCATACTAGATTTCATTCACTCATGCCTTCATTTTTTCATTTATTTGCTCATTCATTTAAGCAATATTTATTGAGTGGCTTTAGCTTCCCGCTGCTAACAGCATAAAACATAGAGTATGATTTCAATATATAAATATTCAGAACAGGCAAAACTATACTATTTTGCTTAGGGATGAATACATAGGGGATAAAATTATGTATTAAAATAATAAAATGACTATCATAAAAGTCAAGGTGATGGTTACATCCATAGAAAGTGAGGTAAATGTCATCAGAAAGGGACACACAACTGGGGGAGGTAAAGGACGGCAGTCTCGGGTCAGGCGGCCCATCCTTCTGCACTGTTCTTAGCCTGCCTAACCACTTAATGCATAAAAAAAAGTGACTACGTAGATATTGATTAGAATCATTCTGGGTAGAGCAGAATAGATTTTGCACTTGAAGATGCTAATGACTGTGCATTCTTATTACTCTCCTCCCCAGTTTAAAAATAATTGCCACAGCCATATTCCTTGGAGACCTACACATAAAACAGCAGAGGCTAGTAGTACTAGCTACCCTGAAAATTAAATCCGTTTTCTCATTCTTACATATAAATGGATAATCACACACTGGAAGACAGTGGAAGGAACCTTATGAATGCATGATACCAACTACCCCAGAATTTTCTAGGTATCAGTATTTCTCTGGGTGTCCTTATTTAATAGCTCTGAATGGCATTTAATGTCATTTGTTACTCATGTTTGATGATTAAACTCTTATTCTTTGACAACAGATGATCAACCCATTAGGTCTAACATTGGACCATTAAGATTTCCAGAAGAATACAATTTTTAAAATGGAGGGAAATAGGTAAAAAATTAAAATAAAATAAAATAAAATTTCCCAGAGCTTAAGTGACACATGAATAATCAGACTCAAATGGTCTATAGAAAGCTAAGGAGGATGAATTAGAAAAACTTAGTCTTGGACATAGCTTCATTACATTTCAGACCCAAAATACAAAAAGAAAATCCTAGAAAACACTGCAAAAGAAATATAGGCCACCTATAAAGGAATAAGAATCAGGGGACCTTCGGACTTATGGATTTTTCCAAAAAAGTTTATACAATGTTCTAAAAGTTCTGAGGAGAAATTATTTTAAACCTAGAATGCTACAGTCAGCTAAATTATCGAACACAGAGGCAGAATGAGATATTCAAATTAATTTGCATTTTCCTAATGATTATTTTGTGTCTCCCTGATGAACTTTCATGTGATTATTGACCATTCCCTATACCTCCTTTTGTGAAATGTTTATTCAAATCTTTTGTCCATTTTAATTGAGTTGTTTGTCCTTTTAATATTAAGTTGTAAAAGTCCTCTATATATCCTAAATACAAATTCTTTGTCGTATATATGTGTTGCAAATATATTCTTCCAATCTGTGACTCACATTTTAGTATTTTTAGAGATGTCATTAGGAAAGCTCATTTTTAAAATTTATTTATTTATTTTTTTGGTGACAGAAAGAAATTTAACTATGGGAGGTGAACAGACAGTGTAAATATATACATATATATGCCTTAAAGTGTATAGCTGAAACTCACTGGATTTTATTAACCAATGTCACCAAAAAAATAAATAAATAAACCCCCCCAATAAAATAAAATACTAAAAAAATATTGCCTGGGATTTATAGCAAAGACTTTAGCTGAAAATGGACAAAGAATATGGACACATGACTGAAATAAGCAAACACGATGGAAAATATTCAACTCTATTAATAGTTGAAAAATCATCTGGTAAGATAATAAGTAGAATTTTACACATCCTAAATTAGCAAAACGTAAAAAAAAAATGGTTACATCCAATCCTGGCAATTCTGTGGTAAAACTGGCATACTTACATATTGTCAGAGGTGTAAACATTTATATTTGCATAATTAAAACTAAAAATTCAATTCCTTGGTCACATTAGCCTATTTCAAGTGCTCAAAAGCTACATGCAGCTTGTAGCTACCATACTGCTCGGCACAGAAGACTATTTCCATCATTGCAGGAAGTTCTGTTGACCAGTGCTACTCTAGAGGACAGACATAGAAGAATTGATAAGGAGTTGAATATGCACAACTTCCATTGTACTTGATGCTTCAAAGTGTTCTCCAATGGTTCTATCAATTGACCCTCCCATTGGCACATTGCTCCAGCTCCTTTTAAACAGTTGGTATTTTCCAGACTTTTATTTTTCTAATCTAATGGGTATGAAAAGATAGGTCTCACTCACTGATTAAATTTGCATTTCCCTGATTACTGACGATGTTGGAATATTTTTTCATGTATTTATTAGCCTTTCATAATTCCTTTTCTGTGAGTTTCTTGTTTGTTTTTTCCCAAATTACCATGTTGAAATTATTTAAAATGGGAAAATGTTTATGATAGAGTGGTAAGTTAAGGAGAAGGAGGAGAAGGAGGAGAAGGAGTAAGAGAAGGAGAGGGATGGGAGGGGGAGAGCAGTGGGAGAGGAGGGGGAGGGGAGTGGAGGAGGGGGTAGACAGTGATAAAATTGGCCTACAATGTCTTTAATTGAGTAAAAGTAAATATCCAGATGATCAAAGTTTGGAAAATCTGTCACAAAAGTTAACTTGGATGCATTGAGATGTGAGATTTAGGGGTAATTTACTTTCCATCTAAAAATGACTTTAATGATCATAATACTATTTCCTCATTTTCAAAGAGCAAACAAATATAATATTGCTTGATGTTTGAGAAAATTTCTCTACGACTTCCTACTCTTCTCACTCTTTGTTTTCTAAGTATTCCTCTTGGCTCCATGTAGACTGAGTGATTATTTTTCTTTATCCCTGCTATTATTTTTATTTGACATTATTCCTTTCTGGTAGAACACTGTGTGCTTGACCTAAAAAAAATTCTGTGTGTGTGTGTGTGTGTGTGTGTTTGTGTGTAAAAGCAAAGACAGAGTGGTAAGAGAAGAAAAACATTTTAGGATTGTATTTCAGGATTTAGACATGTTTAAATTGTAGTAGAAACTGCATTTCACAATTCATAGATGGAAATGATTTTGTATGTATATCTTTTGGAGACATCACACATTCATGTTTGGAAATGTAACTTAAGCACACACTAGTCTAAGCAGTCGACTTGGAAAATAAATGATACTGTTTAAAATATGGAACTGCACAGTTTAAAACAAAATAAGACAGAAATGTAGTGTTAAAATTAAATAGAAATTAATTTCTGTCCACCTAAATCCTTGGAAAAGAACAGGCTGTATTCTGCATTTCACTACAATATTAGCAGCCAGCAGGCTTAACCTTCCACTTATGAAATGTAGTTAAGTTCCCAGACATACCCAAGCAGATTTGTCCCCCATCAGTCCTTTCCCTCTGTCTTACTGTCAGCCAGGCTTCTTTCTATTATTTTTTTCATTTCCTGCCTGGATCAACTTTTCCAATTTCCCTGTTAGACTCTGCTGAACGAATGACTTCCACCCCTAGTACAAGCACTCTCTGCAGCAGGTCCAGAGAGCCCAACCAGGATCTTTAACAAAGACAGACAGGAGCTGTTTTTATAGTTTTTCGCTGAGACCGCAGGGCCCAGTGATGCTGCAGCCTCGTGTCTTTCAAGCAGTTTTCTTCAGCTGTAGGCGTCTGGGTATCTGCTATGGATCTCTGGAATTTTAGTAGTGTGAGCCGTAATGTGCCTTTGTGCATTCTCTGCCTTTCCTGCTTGCTTCCCAACAAGTGCCCCTGTATATGATTTGTTTGGAGCAGAAGGCAGAGAGCCTCCAAGTTTATCATTCTTGCCCTTGCCCAGAACAGTGCCACTTTCCAGCCATCTCACCATTTGGGGCTGTGTGTTAACATGTACTAATTTGTAAAGTAAGTGTTGCTGTATTTCCTTTGATTTGCAATAAGATGTCAGTTCATATTAAGAGTGTTGCAATATGAGTTCAAGGACAGGAAATGAAAGAAGGCCAAAACAAAGCAAAACTTTTAAAACAAGATGTTTTTAAAATTAGGATGAAATCTTGCCCAGTAAAACCTGGAGTGCAAACCAAATAGGATTTACAACTTGAATGCACACCCTCTAGGAAGCCTCTCAGAAGAGTCTGCCAAGCAATGCTTGGCTTCTCAGGGGTGCCTGTCATGTGGGATGCCATATCACTGTGGTCTTGGAGCCTCCCAGGGTCTCTTCCATCTGCTAAGTTTGAGCTAAGGTATGAGTTTGGATCTACTTACTAAGATTTCCCTAATGTGTATCCTGAATGTCATCTGAAAACATTCTTCTCTCCATGTGCATGGAATGTGCTTGGATGTTTACTGAAGCTACTTTTTTGCTTAATGGAATTAGCTCTGTGGTTGTGAGATGATTGGGGGCACTCCGTAGGGTCATCTACTTTAAATGTCAGCCCTACCACTGACATGCTGACATTATTGCTTCTTTTCTTTGGATGCTAGATGCCTTCCCTAAGGGGTATGGCTGTAATAAGCTAACCCACTGCTTCTCAAAGTGTGATTCCTGGATCAGCTGGGAACTGATTAGAAATCAAGTGATCAGGCCCCAGCCCAGACCCAGTGAATTGGAAACTCTAGGGACAGATCTCAGCATTCTGTGGTTTAACATGCCTTTCAAGTGATTCTAATGCACATTAAAGTTTAAGAACCTCCAATGAAAGCCTGTGAGCTTCAAAGTGATGTGCAAGATGATCTAAAAGGCAATATTATCTTTATATTTTATAGTCTCCTTTTCTAATTTCTATTTTTGTACATTTTTAATATACTCAGTAAGTTAGTATCACTGTATAAAAAATATATCAACAAATGTCATATATTAGGGGTGCATGTTTAATTTTTTTATTGATAGGAATGAATGATATACAAAGCTTCAAGCCTATTTGTCTAAGTATAACATTTAAGAACTCTTATGCTCTAAATCCAATGGAGCCACTCACCATATTTGCATTAATATATTTATCTCACTGCTCACTTCAAATATGCTTTGCAAATAATTTATAGTGTTTATTTAGGCAACTCTCACATTCCTGGTAAAGTGGTAAAAGGAGGTCTCTGCACTGCATCCTGGATGTTTTTGCCTCTTCTTGGGCAAAAGACAGAATAATAATGGCCATAAACAGCACCAATGCACCTTCCCTCTTCCCCCTCAGTACACCCATTTTTGTGTACAAAGGAAAAAAGACAGAAAGCTAAAAGAAGATTCTATGCCCGATCCTTGCCAGGCCCCTTCCCATTCTCATTTCTCTGATGGGGGGATCCCTGGGGAGTTAGGTGGCAATTTCCCCCACTCTCCCACATATACCAGCTTGTACTAGGCTTGTGCGCCTCCTGTATTATATACTTATGCTCCCTTTGTGTTAAGCATTTCCCTGAGGTATGCAGAAAATATCATTGTACACTTATTATAAATGGAAAAACAGAGAAACTAAGAGTAGGGCTGACTTGTAACCCATAATAATTTAGGGCCTCCACAAAGAAAAAGTAGAAAAAAATTATTATTTCATTCCTAGCACAGTATTTTCCATAAAGTATGCTCTCAATAACTGTGCATGGGATGAATGACCGAACATATAAATACACTGCAGCTCCTGAGCACTTAGTTCTGGTAATATTATGCAGCAATTAAAAACATAAATATAGGTTTAAGTCTTATCATTCTGCTTACATTTCTGTGACTTTGAGCAAGTCCCATAACCTCTCTTAAGCCTCATTTCCTTCCATCTGTAAAGTAAGGATGAGGACAGTAACTACTTCATACTCATTGTGAGAATTAAATGAGATGTAAGTGCTTAGCGTGGTATCTGGCACGTAGCAAATTCCCAGTAAACGTTAGATATACTGCATTTTTGCTACTGGTGAATTGAATGCCAAAAAATAATAAAGCATGTTTTTACCCCTTTGTCAGTAACTTTATTAACCTTTTTTGTTCCCCTAGCTAAGAGCTAGTAATCTTACATAAATTATGGTATTTTGAAAATCAAAAGTAATGCCTCTATTGAAGAGACTTGACCTAAACATTTGCTAATCATTATCTCCTCCTGCCCATATGTCTGTCTGCCTGGAAGAGCTATTTCTGTTCTTGAGCTAACTATTGGCAGAGGTGCAGAGTCTTTTCATTTTGTTTCACCTAATGGTACATTATACCTCATTATTAAGAAAGAAAAAAAAATTATATGTAGATCTCCACGGTGGAGCCATTTACTTGAAAACTTGATGGCGGTAAAATGATACCACTTCAAGGAAAGAATAAGAGACTGCAAGTTTTCTATCACTGTTGAGAAAAATTAATTTGTCTTAGAGGAGTCTTTACAATGTTATCATCAAATAAAAACACAATAGGATAATAATGGGAATTTCCATGAACTCTTAAAAAAAGATACGAGAAAAAGTAACACTTCTCTTCCAAATTGTGATAACAGGAAATCAATAAATATTATTGGAACTATTAATTAAATAGGAAGAAAGCCTATAACAAAGGTGTAAGGATATCTAGATGCATTGTGCAGAATTGCCTCCCTGAAACACTTTCCCCATTCATTTGTGCTTGTTATGACCTATAATTCTCATATATTATTTCACTTAAATCTTTTCATTCATACTATGAAGTAGGTATTACTATTCAGTATCTGGGGCACTGAGCAGTTAAGAAATTTGCCCAAGGCCACATGTTATGAAATCAAGATATAGTAAACCTAGAACTGTTGGACTCCATACCTCTGATGCTTCGTTCTAGAGGCTGGAAGGTGGCCTCTATGTTAATATTGTTTCCTTCTTTAAGAAAACATGAACTACTGCAGGAAAGGGGACCCTCCTCCTTCTGCAGTCAGAGATTCCTGTTGCTTCCCTTCACTGTCTTGACCACTCTGAAGTCACAGCCTTGCCCCTTTGAGAATGGCGCATGTATCACATGGACTCACATGCATGGTTACCCTTGAACATTCAGTTTGATTCACTTCAACAAACATGGATGGAGAGCCTTTGATGAGCCAGAAACTATGCTAAGTGCTTGGGAAACAAAAATAATGGATAAAACTTCCTGCTCTTGGGAGTATTAATCTGGAAGGAAATATATCAAAACTTAACAAAGGATACTTCTGGTATTAGTATAAGTAATCCTTTCCTCTTTTTATTTATCTGTGTAAAATGTCTGTTAATATGTTTTACTTAAAGAAAAAAAAAAGAGGATTACAGGAAAAGAAACTCTTAAGAAACCCATCTCTAAAGGTGACATGGAACAGCTGATGGCAGAACCAGCACTGTAACCCTAGCCTTCCAACTTCTCACATCACATAGGCACTAAATTTGAAAGCCACTTTGGGGAATCGTTCAGTTGAGAACCTACTATGTGCCAGACAATCTGTTAAGTGTTGCAGGTTATAGAGATAAACAAGATAAGCCTTCTGGCCTTGAGAAACTTATAGTCTAGTGAAAAAACTCATGGTAGAATATAATATTTTCCATGTATATAGATACTGGTTTGTTCTGTATGCATAAAGCTTTTACTTTTTTGCAGAAAATAGCTCTAACATCTGTCTAGAAATGCATAGTTACATATTGACAGGAAGCATCATCTTTTGGGTTTTGTTAAAAAATACAAATTATCATTGCATGGCAATAGAAAGACAGAAAAACACTACAGAATCCTATTAGATGAAATAAAGAAAGAACCTCTAGTGTTGGGTAGGAGTCTGAAGCTGAAAAAGTAAGCTGAAAAATGCTAAAAAAAAGTTCTGACTCTTCTCTAAATCCTTCTTATAAACTAAAGAATGAACCAGAAAACTGAACTGGCAGCACTGAAGCTCTGGCACATAGTAAAAGTTTTATGTATTTACTGTTGTTATTAATATGACAAAGAGATGGCATTTTTCTACCCTACTCCTAAACCCTCCCCAAAATACTGTTATGAGTCTTAAAAATAGAATTTCGGGCCTGTATGGGCTGCATTCTGGACTCTTATGTTCTTTTGTCACCTTTTGGATCACTGCTCTAGATAAACAGCCTCTCACACGTAAGAGGAGGCCATTGGTATTGCCAGTCATAGTGTATTTGACAATTAGTCATTCTACAACTGTACAACTGATATGTCATAATTAACTTTTAAAGTATTGATGAACATTTGTGCTATTAGAGTTAAATGAGATGGAATTTTTTTAATCAAAAACTCTCTTTGGGGTTAATTGAATGGGTTTGATTTGGTCAGCCCAGTTATCTTAAGTTGTTTTAAAACTGTTATTGTTTTGGCAATACCGATGAAGCCTATAGCTTTAGCTAAAGAGACATACAGTATCACCTAACTTAATGACATAATTAATAATGAAGGGCTAAATACCATTTAGATAGACCAACAGTTCAATACAGTGAGCCCTAAAATCCCAGTGGACAAAAGCAGGAATGAACTGTATGCTGCAAATAATGACCTAGACTTTGACTATAAAGAAATAAATGAGTTGAATTCTTTCCTGTGTATCACATGTTAATTGAAAGATAATTGGCCTTTAAAGATCATTGGTATCAGGTATAAATAGTAGCATCAGAGGATGAAAATCTTGGTTTTAAATGCAAAAATAATTTTCCAGATTAAAATGTGGAAACAAATACATGCTTCTGTAATATAAATACATACCTACATATATATTTAAAGATAGATTGATCCTAGCTATAGTCAGTGGGAAAAGGCTGCATTCTAGCCACGTAACCCATGGTGCTGACTGTTATCCCAGTGGATATTCAGGAACCCAAGACTCAGACTCCATCGGCTGCAGGTCTCTCTCTGCTAGCTGTGAGAATCACAACCCCTGGTAGACCAGGACCTAAGGAGCTGTTTGCAAATCCCATATGACTCCTAACAGAAGACCATAAAGATGAAAACACTGAGAGAATCAGAGAGAAAAGTGGAAAGGCCAAAAGACTCTCAAGCCAAAAAGGATAGAGGGATGAAGGAAGAGGCCAAGTCAGAGTAAGAAAGATAATTTATTTTGGAAATTGAAGAAATAGTGTCTGGTAGGTAAATGTTAGTTATCTCCTAATTGATACACATGAGATTCAAGTATCAAGAAAAAGAAGTCATGATATGCAGCCCATTAACTCTTCCATCCTCGAATGCTCTGAGAAATTCCCAGAAAAGTCTCCTCAGAATTGCCACAAAAGTCATCACTGATTCCCAGCTCTCCCCAGTAATGTCTTAAGCAGTAACTTTTAGATAAATTAAAGATGATTTACATTCAGTTGTAATATTTTTAATCTTATTTCATTGTAAATATTATCATGTTAGGAAACTAATGGCTATTGATTTTTTTTAAGTGTCTAAATCTGTTTAAATATCGCTTTTACTCTTTAAATGGAAAAAAAAATAAATAGAGTGCTTGGTAATGCTACCCATTATTTATCAATTCTCCCAACTGTGTCATGGGGACATGTCAAAGTCCTGCCAGAGGGCAAAACAAAAGTAATCGGGAGATGCGGGCCATTAATGGCCCTAAATCATAGAAGGTGCTGGCCCCTCTGAGCCCAGTTACTTTGCATAAAGCTACCCAAGGAGTGACTAAAAGGTAATTCAGTTGCACTTCAGGTTTCACTTCCCTGTTAAAAGTTGTTTCCTTTCTGACTGAACGCGGATAGCTCCAGGGCAGAGTTGGATTCTGACTGAAGTTCATCCTGACTGATGTTCAGTGCTAAGGAAGTCACGGAGCCATGTTCCCATGAAAGGACATGCTGTGAAATGAGGGGAATCACTGCAATTACTTCTTCAAAGTCTCCTGGGAAAATCGAACTTGTTATGATTCTCTGTGAAGAAAATACAGGAGGTTTCCACCTAAAACACAAGTTTAATAAAAACTCACTAGAAGAAGATTATGAGAAAAATGGAGACAATAGGGAAACTCAACTATTATATCTATAGGTACCTTGAAAAATGTCTTGGTTCTGATTCTTCTGATAACTGGGCTTTTCTTTTTATTGCAGGTGCTTATTTTGGTATAAAACCGTGTCATTTAGTAGGTACCTGGCATCTGTTCTGTGTTTATGAACTTGGAGAGACCCTGTAATTATCTTTGAGAATTTGAAAACTAAAATAATTGGGTTACATACACACAGACAAACACACATATTTGTGCCCTCCCATCCTCTGTCTGTTGTTGATGTACATTCATGGGACTACCTTGAGATGTCCTCTTTGAGGAAGCCATATGAAGGCTGGACTCTGAAGCTGTCGCTGAATTTGGCACAGAATAAGGGTATATCCTGCTAAGTGGAATCATCTGAGAGGAAACTGCTGGAGGTATTAGAAGATATATCCTGGAGATCAAACTCCTTGGGTAAATCATTTAATCCCTTTCCTCCCTAGATATTTGCTCTAAAAAAGGAAGCAAACACTATCATCCCCTTCCTTCATCCCATTTGGCTTCTTGAATCCTTCCTTACCATTTGGCTTAATAGCCAACAACAGAACTGGTTGTGAAAAGATAAACTTGGATACATTTGTTGCAACAGGAGTTCTGGTTTCCATCTCTGCTAGCTGACAAACTCCAAGTGTTTATGTCATCACTAAAGTCTGTGAAATGCTGAGTGATTGTCAATGGGATCACACCTATTTTTCTCATCCTAATGGCATGTGCATTTAACTGAAGTCCATATTTGGGAGCTCTAAGCAGATAAAAAATGTTACAGAATAGCAGATAACTTTTAAAACTAAAGACTCTATGGCAAGCATAAGGCTAAGTAAACACAACTTTCATGTGTTAAGATGGATTGCAGCCAACCTCTAACAGTCCTTCACAGTTTTTACTTGTTTTCCCACACATGATCTCATTTGATCCTTGCAACAACCTTGAGATACATCAGTCACAAATAGTTGTTATTCCTACTTCATAGCTGAGGAAACTGAGTCCCAGAGAAGTTACAGTGGTTTTCCTAAGATCACAATTCTAAGCAGCAGACTGTATAAAGCTAAGTTTTCTAACTCCAGACCCATTTTCTTTTTATTATGTGTTGCTGCTTTCAACTAAATATATAAGCCATTACATTAGGGACAGACTTTCAAAACAACAAGCATTTTGCTGGTTTTTAAAAGTTATTAGCAGCTGCACAGAACACCAAAGTCTAGAGCAGACAGACACAGGGCCAAGTTATTTGTAACTTAAATCCCCAGTGTGTTCACTCTTGAACTTGACCTTCCTAGTCATAAAGCTTCTCAGTCGTTTTGTTCAATTTATGCATGTAATTATTTGGGGGAAATGTAAATCCTTGGACATCAAGGAAATTCATATAACAACATTTTATTATACTTGCTTTACCACATATCTACCTGTCTGTTCATCCCTCTATCCAACCAGCAATCCACATTATTTTTCTGAAGTTTCAGACATCAGTAAACTTTAACCCTAAACTGTTCAGCATGCATATTATTAACTAGAGTTCAATATTTGTTTATGGATTTTTTGTAGGTAAAATTTGCATATAAGCAAATGCACAAATATTAAATGTACCATTCTATAAGTTTTGCCAAATGTATACATCCATGTAAATCAAAACTCTATCTAGATATAGAGTATTACCCCCATTCCAGAAAGCTTCCTTTCTTCAGGCTCTCTCCCAGTCCATTCCCTCCCCACCACTGTTCTAATATTTGTCATTGTTGTCACTATTGATGAGTTTTATCTCTTTTAGAACTTCATATAGTGTCATATAATATTTACTCTTTTGTATTATAGATTTTCTCACTCAAGATCATGGTTTTGAGGTTCATCTGTGTTGTTTTGGGTATCAGGAGTTTACTGCTTTTAATTGTTCAGTATTATTCTATTGTAGGGGTTATATTAATTTCTTTATCTACTTTCTTTTTGAGAGACACCTAGCCTGTTTCCAATTTTGGTGTATTCTAAATAAAACTACTATAAACACTATCATACTGATATTTTTGTGAATATTTTCAGTTCTCTTGGTTAAATACCTAGAAATGGAATTGCCAGGTCATAGGGTAGGTATATGTGTACTTTTATAAGAAACTTCCAAGATTACTTTCAAAGGTTTGCACCATTTTAACCCTTTGTTAAGAGTCTTTGTTGCTCCACATTATCATCATTTGCCATGGTCAGTCTTTTTAATTTTAGTCATTCTGGTGGGTGTTCATCATATTAGTTTTTGAATTACAAAAGCATTTCCATCATCAAGGGATGACTTGGGCAATATCCATATTCACGTACCCCTATTACTATATCAGTTCAGATTTCTTAGGCCCTATGATTAAGACATTAAATCCTAATCCCCATTTCTAAGGAATTGATTGAAATGTGTATAATTTGGCAGTTACTTTAAATGTTTTTGCATTCAGCTTGAGCTCTAAATCTCTGAACTAATGTTGAAGTTCATTTTATTGGTGTTTTCCTATTAATAAAAAGGTTTTCAAAATGGTAAGTTTAGCTCTTGACTTACATACAATGGAGAAATAAATAATCACAACCTAATCACTAATTTGTAAAATTTCTTTGACCAAATTGAGTGAGAATCACTTTAGTTGTGAGTCTCATAGACCTAAACTTTGATTAAAAAGTGTGGATCATTTTAGACTAAGCATAAGTAATATATGATAAAGTTATCTCCAAACTGAGTTGCTTTCAGACCTGGAGGAAGTCCATAGGTCTAATTTTATTTTAATGTAAAGGTTTCCTTAGGCTTTATAATTTATCCTTAGGAAGTTTTAAGCTTTTAAATTGCTGTTGTCCTGGCTTTTCCTCTATTCTCCATGCTCTGACTCTTGCTCATTTGTTATGAAAATAACCTGAATGTTCTCAATGCTCTTCAGTCCACTAATAAAATTATACATATTATAACTCTTTTGACAATTTGTCACTTAATGAACTTTTAGTAATTAGTAGCTGTAATATAGCTTAGTGCTCTAAAGTGGGAGAAATAAAATGTATAAGTCTCCAGGCTAGTGTAACCTTGTCACGGCATCATGAAACACTGACATGAAAGAAAACTTTTCCACTGCTCTTTAACTAGTTTCCTTCTTTCTCTGTACTTTAATTTTCCGAGATATCAAGGGATAATCTGTAAGTATACATATGAATTATTTAAGCAGAAAATTTGTAATGAAACTTTAGCATCAATAACTTTTGTTTGGAAGATTGTATTTCTGGTGTTACCTATCTAGTTCTTCCCCATAACACTCAGAAAGGGCAGAATGGTTTCACGGTTTCTAGAATCTCCATCAATTACAGAGGCATTAGGGAGATGGCACCCAAAGAAGTGTTATGAATCAGGCATTTTAATCTGTTTTGACTTGCCTTTTTACAGAAACTTGTAATATGTTGCTTTATCTCTCTCTGCTTAGCTATAAAATAATAAACAAAATATACTGACTCTTAAGATATGTTAATACGGTAGTCATTTCTTTCAATTACATAAAATGTCATCTATATATGAGGTTTGCATATTTTGGGAACTAAGCCACTAGGCACATATTTTGTACTTCTGAAAATAAGACTACTCGGTGGCTTGGAAGGATACTGCACTAGCTAACTGTTCCACTCATCAAATGTACAATACATGCAACAGATTCATTATAGGGTTTTTAAATAATCTGCACATGAGCCACCAGGGCAAATGTCATGCATAGGTGAAAATAGGCAGCTGGGATTGGGATGATGCAGCAACACAAAAAAGACCTGCCTGCCTTAGAATATTTTCCCTCTAGCCTACCTTTGGAATAAGACACTATCTTCAAATTTTTCTATCAAAAGCAATGTATTAGTAGGTAATATCCCAGGATGACTTTTTGTTATATGCATCGTTAATGTTCATTATTCCTTCAGAGTCTAGCAGAGCCATGAGGGGATGGGACAAAGTCAGAGACATTTTAAATGGCTGAGGTGATATGAAATAATGAGACGTTGTATATGCATGGTGGAGGGGGTGTAGCGAAATTCCAGGTATCAGGAGGACAGTGCGAGGGTGGAAGGCACCTGTGGGAAGAAGCTCTGAAAGAAAATCTGGGACTATTGCCAAAGATACATTGGCTCCCAGTGTTGGCCTGGGGCTGGACCTGCGAGGCACAAATGAGAAAATAATGTAGTCTTATTTTTCAAGTAAAGCCACATTTTGCACATAAGTTCTTTTGAGTCACTTTGTTCTTTCTGACATAGGAAAGACATAGGATGACTGTGCAGACATCACTGGTACTGAAGCAAAGGGTTTTGCATTTTCTTGTGTTATATAAGCCAGACAGACAAACTCTGGCTCATCTGCTAAATAAGTACCGAAAATGAAAGCTGTCATTATAAAATGCTGTGTAAATACAAATTCTTTTTACTGTGATTCCAGAACTTAAACAATTTTTATATCATTTTTTTCTGATAATTACCCCTGACATTTTGCCACTGATCCACTTTACAAAGGAATCAAAACCAACCCTTGCTTTATTTAATCAGACTTCATTGCATTTTAAATGAATGGGGATAAAAGGAAAGATAGGACAATTGACAAGAGTTCTTTTTTAGGCTTTTTCCATTTCTAATCTATCTCTAAACTTTTGTTTAGTTTGCTTTATTCAACATATGCTAATTTAGTTGCATATAAAGGAGTTTGATGGACAACTTCTCTCTTAATCAAAAAAGAAAAGTGATCACTCCATGTTTTATCATATTCATATTTATATTTATATACTTTATTGTAGTTAATGGAGAAAGGCTTAAGGACTTTAGAAAAATTTTAAGTTCAGTGTTTATCTTTAGATTGTTAAGCACAATTATTAGAATTTTATTTTTTCTTTTTTCATAAAAAATTATTTTTTTCATTAAGAACATTTGGCCTCTTATAAATTAACCATAGGAAACAATAAAGGAGTATCCTTTAGATTGAGACAAAAGTCCTTAATAAAAAAAAAAAATTATATTTTGTCTCTCTAAACATATTATGCTAGGGTCTTAATATTAAAGAGCCATCTTACAACTGGCAATTGAATAGCTCTTCATTCATTTCTCTAAAAAATAAGAGTTTTTAATCTCTTCTTGCAGGCAAGGACATTTTTATGGTTTAAATATATTTTGGAATTTGTTCCAACAGTTAAATTGAAAATGTCTGATATTTTCAATTACTTAAAACATTTATGATTGTAACCTCCCAGCAGAAATCTGCTGTTGAAGGGGGGAAAAAATTAAGAGCTGTTAGTCAGAAAGACACTTATGTAAGAACTATGACATTGGTCATTGGTTTGAAAGCAGGAAGTCCTATATTTTAGACTCAAAGCTTTAGGAAGCTTTATTGAGCATTTTTCCTCACAGAGCTAAGAAAATGGTCGATGAGTAAAATTCTGAAAATATTCACAGCTTTTCTCTTTCATTCTGTTACAGCCCGGAAGATGGTGAGATACATCCAGAAATCTGTCGGCTTTATATCCAGCTGCAGTGTTGCTTAGAAATGTACACAACAGAGATGCTAAAATCCATATGTCTCCTGGGGTCTCTTCAGTTTCATCGAAAAGGTATCTGTATATATTTAATATATTGTCACAATCACTGAGGAATGTTAAACGAAAGCTCATCTTTTGCAAAGTAACTATATGTACTATATGTCTATCTACACACAATCAGAATTGATGTAAACATCCAGGAAGTGTTTGATATAAATTAATAAGTCAATATCTGTACTAAGTGCATAAGAACACTGATCACCTTGAACAGAAATTATGGTAGAGAGAGTTCTCAATTTATTATCTTACCACTTATGAACATGACTTTGTTTAGAATAAGCATAGGCATCAAAAATATATAATGATCTTACGAGGCTAGTAAATGCTATCCAAGATTGCTGCTGTTTCTCTAAAATGAATTAGCTTGCAAGAAGACAAATTACATATTGTATTCCAAAGATCTAAAAATAGGGGAAACTCAACAAACAATAGGGAGGCATGTTAGCAATAGAAAAATCTCATTAACAGGCTTAAACTATAAAGGGAGTATATATTGGCTGAGATAACTGAAGCCACCAGCAGTGGCCGTGGCTTCTGTGTGCTTTGATCAGACTACTGACTCTCATTCTCGGTGATGTTTGGTATCCGCTTTACACTCAGGCTGCCTTCTCCCACATTAGCAAACTGATTGTAATATTTCCAGTCATCGCATCTGCATACCACAGGATCCATAAATAGATAGAACGCCTCCCCATTACAGACTAACAAACATCCTGAACTTCATTCTGATTGGACAAGTTCAGATCATGGGTCTACACTTGAACCAATGACTGTAGCCAAAGGGATGGAATTATGTGATTGGTTTAGACAATCAAGGTCCATTCCTGGAACTAGCAGAGGGTCAACCCACCCAACCAGTGGCTATTACATGGTGGGAGAGGGTGGAATGGAGTGGATGCTGGGATGAAGCCAAAAGTTTCCACTACTAGAGAATTCAACCTATGTTTTCTTTAATTCATTGAACGATAATGGAACTTCTGAACGCAAACATTTTGTACTTGAGCTCAGGAGAATACTTGCCTATGATTTTAAATTCAGAGGTAGAAAAGTAAACTAATACTCAGGGAAAATCTTGTAGAAAGGGTGGGACTTGAGCTGGGTTATAAAGATAGGGTTCCCATAAAGAAAGAAAAACATTTCAGGTGAAGAAACAGAGATTTTAAATCAAATGAGCATGGAGTTTTGAGGGAAATAAATGATACTTATAAAATACAAGTCTTGTATACACATATACACACAGCAGGGCTAAAAACAATATTATGCCATGCTGCTCCAAAAAGAAGAGACCGTTTTCTTGATATATGAATATTATTTATTTTTCTTTGCATTCTAAGGCTGAATTTTTAAAGTTTTTTAAAAATTGGAGTGGACATATTTGGAGAGATTAGCTCCTTGACATTCTTGAAGCCTGACCAGATAATTGTGTATCAGACATAATCACGACATCCTAACAGGTTGTCATGGCCCAGTGTCTTTACTTGTCCTCTCACTCGCTTGCTTGCTCGTGCACACATTCACACATAAACACACAGAATAGAATTTTTATACTTTTTAATCATGGTTGAATAGACTGGTTATGTGGATATTTTTGTCTTAGGTCTGCATTAACTACACCTGCAGTATTTCATGCCCATGTTGCCACTCGAATCTCCCTTGTCGATGACATGTCCTTAATGCTCAGTGACCTCCACTCCAGCTCCGACTCCTCGATTTGCCACCTGGTCTACTTCTACTGTCCACTCCTACTTTTTATCTTTTCACAACTGACTTTTGAAAAAAAAAAAAAAAAACTCTTCTCTGCTAGCTCTGTTTAAAAGTAAAAGGGCTTCTCTCATCCAGATTTCCTCATATTTGGTCTTGAGCACACAAATAAAAAACACATCATATCTTAACTGATCAGCTCATTTGGTCTTCACAATCTCTGATATACTTCCTTCTTTTCCTTTTCTTTTAAAAATAATAAACCTCTGCTCCCTGCTCTAGTGCCTAACTTATGTACAACTCTAAAAAGAATACACTTGATAGCATCTTTGATTTCTCCCCATGTAGAATGAAGTCTCCACTTGGATTCCTAGTTTATTCTTCTGAAGTCATTATTGCTTAAAACGTAATCCTTAGAAAATAGAAAATATGCTTCAAAAATATCCAGGATGCTGGATAAACATGTAGACTCCTGTTACTGTCCAAGACCTACTGAATCAGAATCTCAGGGCATTCCGGGTGATTCTGAAACACAATTAGAACTGTTACTCTACCCTTTGAAACAAAAGCAAAACCACTCCACTATATAAATAAAAATTAAAACTCCCAAGCTCTTCCCTTGTCATTCTCTATTCACCTAAGTAGATGTTTTTAATTTTGTTTTATGCTTTCTTCTTTATCCCCCAAGCTGATGAAAAACAAATACAAAAGTGGTAGGTACTTCTGATGAGCATGAGCTCTGTGTGATGGCTCATATAGCCTGTTTTTTCCATAAATCTTTGACATGACCACTGAAATAAGGCTGTGGTTCTTAAAGTGTAGTCTTGAACTAGCATTGTCAGATCAGCATCACTTGTTAAAACTTTATATTCTTGAGTCTCGCCCCAGACCTATTGAATCAGAAATGCCTTTAAATTTTTTTTTTGATGTTGGAAAAAAATTAAAAGAACATTTTATTGGGACACTTCCTTATCTGAATATATTTATAACCTTCTGATCACCATCTGTAATCAGCAAACCATATTTCTTTACTTTAAAAGAAATATATGTACCTATCATCTACTTCTAGCAAGTCTCTTGTGATTCTAGACTGCACATCTAAGAGGTAATTATCTTATAGATTGCTGTCTTTCTTTGGGTACCAGTAGTTAAGGTAATGAGGAGGAGACTTCCTTTTTAGTGAGAAATTCTCAAACCACAAGAAAATAATAATATTTAGGGTTAAAAAACTATATTGAAGATGGAAATAAGTCACTAGCAGTAAGAATCAAGAATAATATCATTAAACCAAAGAATATAAAGCACTAGAAAACAGATACATGAAAACACTTGAAAATTTTCCTGGAAATTTCTAGAATGCCAAATAAAATACTAGCTCTTAGAAGAGGAATGGTTCCATTAAAGAAATCACTTTTAATTTGCCTAGACCTATATTTGTATCAAACTTCTATTTCTTTATTTTCTCCATTAATTTTTTCATTACACCTAAGAGATTAACCTTACAGTTATTGTTTTGGACTTCTGGCTTTTTTGTACTATTTGCTAATCTATAGTTCCACCATGAGGATAGCATAGAAAATGTCAGCTGATTTCAAAAGCTTTTGTTCCTTCTTTCTTTGGTATCACTGGAAACTGTGGCATAACCTGTCTATGTCCAGAAGCCTCTGGCTTACACACAATAAGTATACGAAATCTGCTGCTAACTATCCGGGAGGTCCTGTTTGGAAAGAATAGAAATATTTAGCTTCAGTGATCATGGGCTGCCAGAAATGAGTCAAGAGAAAATACATCCACAGACCATAGCGCAGAGTATTAACCTTTAAGAGAAGAGTTAGTGAATCAGAATCTCAGAGAATGGGCTCTCAGGGATAAGCACTTAAATAATCTCTCTCAGGTGATTCTAACATGCAGTGAGGGTTGAGAAACACAGCTGAAGTAAATAGAATGTCTAAGGTGACTGACAGAAGTCTCTTGAGACTGACTTACACCCTTGCTCTGATGCCAAGCCCACCAGGTTACCCTCTAATACTTGGCTTCCCATGTGACATGCTCAGAGGGAGAGAGAAAATGCACTGTCTGCTGATGTGAGTGTTCTGGTCTGCTTTGCAAATTAAATTGGCTTTACAAATAAAACTTTCTTTTTGCAAATTAATAAATGGACTTCTGGTTTAAAAAAAGAGAGAGAGAAGAATTGAGTAAATTAAGAAATGTAACATGTGTCTTGCCCTGGAAGTGTAGAGTTCTTACTCATAAAAGTAGACAGGACTGAACATGCCCGATCTCATCTGATCTCGGAAGCTAAGCAGGGTTGGGCCTGGTTAGTACTTGGATGGGAGACCACCTAGGAAGACCAGGTGCTGTAGGCCTTAGGAAGGAAGGAAGGAGAGAAGGAGAGAGGGAGGAAGGGAGGGAGGGAAGAAGGGAGGAAAGTCAAACAGTCCTCCAAGTCTTAGGGAAACAGTGACTCCCATTCTAGCCTGTCACACCCAGAATGTCTTTCTGCTTAAAATCACTATCTCTGGTATGTTTCTTTTAATTCTATGATAAAAACTGATATTTTGATAACTTTTAAATTAGCTAATTTCTTCTCCTTCTGTGTGAGTATTACAGGTTGGCCATTCCCCCCTTTACTATTTATTTTCCATCAAGGAAAGGAAAGGAATTGTAATGGAATCATTAAATTTGGCTCTGTATGAGAGTCTCTAGTCACTTTTTCTTTGAGATTAGATATTGAAAACAAGTTGTTTACACTTATCTGTACTTTTAATTTATTTTTATTTCAAATCACTTCCCTGACTGCCACCAGAAGTCCTGCGAGTATTGTATCACATCTAGTTTTACTAATGTATTGAGTAGTCATAAATTTATACTTCCAAGAAAAAGGGCACGCAAGGTCACTGTAGGGGCAAAGAGAATGATTTCTTTCTGGGAAAAATAAGCCTCAAATCATTCAGTGAGTATAAATTTAGTAACAAAGATCCACTCCCAATTAAGCAAATCATAATTATCCTTAGTCCTTCACAATATCTTCAGTGGATCTTCATGCTTTTTCTATGTACAATGCTTCTGAATTTTTGCTGTCTCATAAGTTTGGTATAATCCAGTACTTGAAAATCTTTTATATTTTACAACATCATGCTATTGCCAAAGAAATGAAGAAAAACAGTACTAAAATGGTTTTCTTTTTTTATGGCCAAAAAATTAAAGTAAATTACCAAAATGTGAGGTAAAATTCACATTTAATAAAGGCTATTGGGTTACCCATGCAGAGTGAGGTTTTGAAAAACTATATGTGTTCCAGAAGATGACAGATGGGAATAATTTTAGACATTTTATGGTTACATATTCTAACACTTTAAGTTGTAGATTGTATCATTACTTGACAAAGTCTAATTCCTATGTTTATAGTGCAAAATAGTTGCTTTCACTTATTCACAGTTAGGTTGGTAAAAAAATCTTTTCCCATAACTGAGTCCATGTATCACATTGACCATTAATGCATTTCCTGACACCAGATGAAATGAGACTGCAGGTTTCATTCACTTCATTGGTAGGAATCGGAACCACGTTCCTAAGGGGATTAAATGATCCTGGTATTGCGGCCATGGCTCTCTTCTCTCTCACATTCTTTCCCCATTCGATCAGTTTTGACAACATTCCCATTCTGAAAGGAGCTGAGATGATAGAACACTCCAGTGCGACTCTCCTTCACATGTGACCTTGCTCTTCACATCTTGTTCTCATCTTACCTCACCTGTCAGTGGCCCTCTCTGACCCTGCTCCACCTCTATGCCACAGCTTAGAGCAAAATTGTCTCGAGGTCCCTTGAGAGTATACCACTTTCCTATCTTCCTCCTAAAATAAGGCGTTCTTCTCCTGAAATGTGCCACTATGATAAATACAGAGATAAAAATATGCAGAGGAAATGTAATCACAAAAGGGAAAGAAAAGAGAAATGTTAAAAGTTGAAAACTCTTAATTCAAAATCTAGTGGGAGCTGACAGCTCAAGATGCTCTAATGAGAAATTAATGAACTGCTATCCAGCAAAATACAGGATGAACTCAAGACAAAGAATAGCATATGAGCAGTAAGGACTCCAGTGTATTCAGCCTCATATAAAGAAAAGTAAATGACCCACACTGATAAAAGAAACAAGCAACATAAAGACAGAAATGGAATATAACCACAAGACCTTATTTTCCAATGTAATGAGGCAGTTGATTCTAAAATAGAACAGTAGGTTAGAAGAAATGAAGCAGAATAAATCTAAAAATAGACTATGATTCAAATTCTGAGTGGAAACATGCATTCATTCTTTGAACGAATACTTATTTGACACCTGTCATATATGAGGCACTGTTCTAGATGCTGGGAGACAGCAGTAATCAAGGCCAAAGAGATCCCTGTAGAGTATGTAGTCTAAGTGCAGAGAAATAATTTTAAAAAGTCAAATTTTCAAAAAAATCCCAAATACAGTAAGTGCAATGTCAATAATTAAAATAGCATAGGTGATGTAATGGAAAGTGACTGGGTGGCTACTTTAGCAGCGATGGTCAAAACTCTCTGAGGAGATGGCTTTTAATCTGAGATTTGAAACAACCTCATTGGTACCTAATGCAAAGGACCTAAGACCAGATCACACTTATACTGTTTGAAGAATATAAACATGACCTACTTCTAGAATCTCAAAGTGATCTCAAACCATCTATTATTACTCTATCTATCTTCATGTCTTCACATACCAAAGAGTTAGTAGGACACAGTATTCATCACCTTTCATCAAAGTAGATGCCAGCTGAGGAGCAGAATCATAGCAATAATAATAGCTTCCACTGTTTGCGTGCCTTCTGCTTGCTGGGTTCTTTATCTGTGTTATCTCATTTTAGCCTTAAGTATCATTTCCCCTATTTTACAGATGAAGAACCTGCTAATGAAACAGGTAACTTGCCCAAGGTCACACAACATTGTTCCAGCTGCAAAATTTGTGATTGTTCTTCTATTCCAGACCATTTCCCACTAAACTACATTGGAAAAGGCAAGAGAACATATTAAATGGAGAAATGAAAAATAGCACTATTGGTTAAATTTTATCCATAGATTTGGCTTATTTAATGATTAGTGCACACACTTCAAAATACCATGTTTAATGACTAAAACCCATTGAATTTAATTTCTACCAACATAACTAAATTCAGAGAGTTACTTTTAAGATGAGAGGGAAAAAGTTAACTTTGTATATCATTTAATGATTTATAAAATATTTTTCTTTGGGTAAAGATGTTTAATTCTGACTAATAAAGGACTGTATTTAGTAAAGTAAAATAAAAAGCAGCATACATGTGATCCAAAAGGAGAATGATTTAGACTTAGGTGCCCATTACTGGAAAGTTGAAATTAATTAATTGTACAGTAAATACCTCTTGTACATTGTTCTGCTCTACACTAGAGGCCAGAAATGAAGCAGTAAAAACCTCATAGGGACCTCTTCCAAATGTATCTTCCATTGCCTGCTCTTTTCTTGTATTGCAAGGGGACCCTGTGCTTCTACTGTCTCAATCACATATGTGGAGCCACCTGCTACTCTTGGAGCAGTGATGGAACTACAGGGCCATAAGGAGCACAGAGTAGGACATAGGGCCATAGGGTGAGGGGAATGGTTTTGTATCTCTTCCTAACTGGAAAATATTTATTTCACAGTATATGGGCAAAAATGGAGCTCTGTGCATGATATTATTTTTCATTCTGTGTTTTATGACACTGCAAATAACTTTTTAACTAGTGACTATTTTGAAATATTTCTTAATACAGGTAAACAACTGAATTAATATAACTTATTTCTATTTAAATTATATACTTTTTTGAAACGTGAGAGAGTAAAACTGGATTACTTAACAAACAGCCTACATTTACCCGTTGTTTTTTTTTTTTCACAGTGCATGGAATTAAAAAGCACCTACCAGTTATGAAAATGCATGAGAGTGAGAATAACTATTTAGATAAGCTTCCATGCATCTCATGTAAGCCATGTTCATTTTGTTATTCACAGTCAGCATGAAAAGTTTTCTGAAAATGTACCCTGGGCATAGTATCATAGCAGATAATGTGTCAGGAGTACAAAAGACATAGGAAATTTTCCCCTGCCATCAAGGACAGTGCAGAGATACATTATTGGCTCAGAGAAGACTGGTTTGTTTTATTTTGATTCCTGGGAAAATTTACACAAATGTATAAAATTGACTTTGCTGGACACCAGAAGCCAAATTCAGGGCCTCCAAAGAGACACTATGACAACACTTTTCATTGTCACTGGTAGGCTGAAGACAGGCAGGAAAGCAATAAAAAAATGGAAGTGGAAAAGAAAAAAAAGAAAAGCAAGAGGGTGGAAAAAATAAGAGATCAAGAGAAGGAAAGAGATCTCTAGAAAGGAGCGTAATAAAAGCCATCCCATTCCAAATAAATGACCCCAGCCCTGTCTTCCAGGCCAGAGCGTAGGACTTCTGAGGCTGAGGGTGCTCTGTGGCATTCTGGAGGCCGCCCCACAATCAGATGTGTTTTTGTTCCTCCTAAAAGACTGACCATTTCTCACGAATATAAGAATAACCAGCCTTTCGAATTGGTATGTACTTCATGGGTGGTTTCCCTTAACATTTCCTCAAACATGCCTATTATGTTATACATAAACAGGCTAAAAATACATGGAAATCCCAAAGGAGCTGGAAGCAGAAAGTTTTGCAAGGCTCTGAGGAAAGTGGCCAACTTTTTGATGTCCTAGTTCTAAAGTGATGAAGCCAGCTTAGTGTTATTTCAAGATACTCTAAAGGCTCTCCTTCTCCCCTTCCTCCATCTACTCTCGGAGCAAATATTTGTTTACTGAGGCCTGAAATTGATTTTTTCAGGGGACAAAGTTTTCTATTTCATAATAAGAAGTGATGTGTTTTTAAATGCATGTTTACTTACTTGAGTGAAATAAAACACTGACTTGAAGATACCATTTGGAAGCAGGCGGGCCCATTTCCTGAGAGCCCACGTGATATTAGAGAACAGGTGCTCCATTCTAAGGACACTGGTCAGAGTGGGGAAGCTGAGGATGAAGAAGTCAAATTGGCCACTGTCCAGATTTGTGAGGCACTCCTCTGCTGAAGGCTTAACGTGGTTCAGAAGAATATGTATGAACTGACCCTCTAACCTCCTCATCTCTCACCAGCAGGCCCCACTTTGCCTGTCCTCCACCCCATACTCTGCCCTACCACATGCAAGGTATCTTGAAGTACTTGGAGGAACCTGAACTTGTAAGTTCTTTCTAGTTTATCCCTCTGCTTGAGACAGATTACCCATGTCACCCCACCCAAGACCCATCTCTTTCACCTGGTCTACCTCTGATATTTTCTGTGGGTCATAACTTAGATGAGACTTCCTGTAGGAAGCTTTTCCTGGTCTTCCAAGGCTGGGCTGATGCGCATCCATTGTGTCCTCCAAGCATTTCCATGGCACAGATTGTAGCATGTATTACATTGAGGGGTAGTTGATCCCCTTGAGTGTGTTCACCATTGTATCCTCAGCATTTAGCAAAGTGTCTGGAGCAGAGCAAAGTTTCAATTAATAATTATTGAACAAGTGAGTGTATTGCTTTCATTTTGTATCTGTTTTCAAAAGAGAAGGAGTACAATTAAAGGAAAAGCTTATCCAGAGATGTTGGACTGAACTTTTGCATGTACTATTTTCCCTCCTATTGAGAATTCTTTGAAATAATGGAAAAAGATACAATGAAAAGAATAAACCCATATTAGTTCTTATATTTGTCAGGGTAGGGTAACTGCTGTATGAAATAACACCAAACTTCAATGGATTGGAACAATAAGAGTTCATTATTTATGTCATAGTCCAATGCCAGAGCTGGAGTGGAGTGGGCAGTATTGCTCTTTCTATTCTCCATAACCATTCAGTGATCAGGGAGAGAAAAGAAAGCATGGGGGATCATATGGGAGGCTTTTTAGGAATCAATCTGGAAGAGCCATACATTACTCCTGCTTAGAATCTATTGGCCATAACTCTGTGGTCCCTCCTAATAGTAAGAGGAAGAGAAAATAGAAGTTGACAAACAGAATAGTCTCCCATGCCCTTGAAAAAACAGGGAAGGATGACCAGAACTTTTGAGGAATTTCTCAAAGTTAGAAAGTAATTTGGATTGGATTGGTGGATATAAATAAACAGAAGAAATCATAGCTGATAAGACACTCAAGAAGAAAAAAAAGAAATTCATGCAGGAGAAAATTTCTGCAAAAATGAAATCAATTCCAGAGATACTTCAAACTTGGAATCAACAAATGTAAATCACAGAAAGTTGAAACTGTTGTCAGGGAAATTAATATTTGAAATTGTATTCAGGAAGGGCTGGGCTGCCCCACACTGAGCAACCAAGAGCATCACTGCTTGCCCCGGGGGGATGCCTGGTGTGAGTGTCAGGACTGGGCAGCAAAGCAGAGCAGAGTGTAAAATAACTCCGAGCCTCTCTAAGGACAGCTGAAGAAGAAAAAAAAAAAAAAGTAAGCACATTACTCCAGTGTTTTTTCCCAGGATATGTTGTTCAGAATATCTCATTGGAGTAGGAGTTTTAAACAGGAAACTCAGAGGAGGCATCTGGCCCCCCAAACAGGTCAAGTGCCTAGGTAACTTACCAATAGAGATGAGAAGCACCCAGAACTCAAGCTTTAGACACATATTATCCAGCCACATATTCTGCCCCTTCTCCACAATAACCAGAAAGAGGATACCGTAATCAGATGATAGGAAATCCTCAAAGACAAATCTGAATAGACATCCAGGAATGACTAGAGTTTTAGGAAAAACTGACACCTGAGATACCAAATGCAACAAACAACTAATAAGTGAAGAACAAATTTTAAAATGAAAACATAAAGAATTTAAAATAATTGTAATCAATATTCTCAGAAAGATTTATGAGTCTGTCATACCCATAAAACCATAACTGTCTGCAGTGAGAAGGAAGCAACCAGATTTGTTAGAAATAAAAACGTTATTAACCAAAGAAAACTCAATAGATGGGTTAACTACTGTTGGAAGACAATTCTCTTTTAGTCTCTTGCCAATTCCGTACATCTTACAAAGTGAGGCACTGACTACCCTTTGTTTTACACTATTTTTTCAAAGATATTTATTTAGTAAATGCCTTGAAAAATATAGTCAGTGTTTCTTTCTAGGGCAAGGCATGCTTACTATTTAGTATAATGAAAATGTTTCCCCCTGGAGCAAAGAGCTGGCATGCTTATAAAAGTCCCAGGATCTTCTGTAACACAGCCCCCTGTGTCTACCAATATGATCTGACCCTTTCATATCTCCCTGTAGGAATTAGGACTCAAGAAACCAATACAAATGCGGATACTCTGGCTACTGCTATTGTATGAGTAATAAGCTGTCATTGTCTCTGACCCAGGAGTCTCACTTCTCTCCTGTCTACTTCCAGTATCCATGAAACTGTGGCAGTCTAATTCACAGGGAGTGTAAAAACCTCAGACCCTTCACAGTTCTTAATTATATAATGGAAATACAGAGAGCCTAAAATAGCGAACTGAAAGACCACTAAATTCTCTCAGAATTTAGCACCCAAAATAAATATAGAGTATGGGGGATAGTTAAGAAACACAGATAATAGATCCAGAGACTCAGATATGAAATAGGAATTCTGAAAGAACAGAGAGAATAGAGAGAAGTAGATAATCACTTCTAGAAAAAAAATTTTCCAAACCTAAAGAAAGAATTTAAATTGAAAAGGCCATAACATACCATGAATTACTCCATGAATTATTCTATAACCTTAGGGAAAAGGTTTTGTCTATAATGGTAAAAGCTGGCAGAAATCACCTTAAGCAAGTAATCAATAATACTTAACTAGCATCATTAATAATGGGACAAACTGATTCATGTGCTTTCTGATACAATGCACTAAGAAGGACACAACATCACTTCTATAATATTGTTGCCAAAAGTGTTTACTTCGAATCTAGACATATGGAAACAATCAGACTAATCCAAATTAAAAGACAGTCTATAAAACAACTAGCCTGGACTCTACATTCAATAATATCGATGACACCAAAGATGAAAAAAGACAAGGGTGCTGTTCTATGTAAAAGGAAAATGAACAATTGTTGTAGCTAGAATATTCCTGTACCTTGATTTGATCCTTGATTTAAAAAAAAAAAAAGCTATAAAGGACATTATTGAAACAATTGTGAAAATTTGAATATGAACTATATATTAAATAATAGTATTGTATCAAAATGCATTGACTCATTTAATCAGTTATTTTTTTAGTGTGTTAATTGTTAAGAGATTATGTAGGAGAATATCCTTGTTATTTAAGAAATATATGCTTAAGTAATAAAGATAAAGTATCTTTAATATCTGTAACTCACTCTTAAATAGTTCATCAAAAATTATGTATAATATATAATTTTATGTATAAAATTATAATACAATATATGAAACCTATGTACATATACACATATACTATATATGAAACCTATATACATATATATACACACACACACATATATATGAGAGAGACACACAGAGAGAGAGGGACTGAAAGAGAAAAGAAAATATGGCTAAATATTAACAATTGTTGAAACTAGTATATTTGACAATCCATTGTATTATTCTTGCTAGTTTGCTGTAGGTTTGCTAATTTTCAAAATAAAAAATGGGAGGAAATTGATTGTAAATGCCAATCAAATGCCAAAAAGATTAATATAAAAAGAACCCATACTTAAGATATACTTAAGAGCCATTTCATAACTCAAAAACTTAAAGATAACATCTCAAAATTTTTTCAAAGAGCTTTAAACAGACTATATACAAAGCATCCCTGGATACAGATAGAAGATAAGAAAATACCATCCAAGTTCTGAGAAAAACTTAGCTAATTGTCTATATCCAGACACTTAGAATTTAAGTATGAGGAGAGGAAGAGAGAAAGAGAGAGGCAGAGACAGAGACAGAGACACAGAGAGAGAGGGAGAGAGAGAAGTATTTTCAACTATACAAAGACAGAAATTTTGCATTCCACAGATATCCTCTGAAGTAATTCGTCAAGGATGTGCTCTAACAAAATAAAAACTGAATCCAAAAAAGAGGAAGACATGGAAACCAAGAAATGGTGGTACAAAAAGAAATTAGGACTCATAAATCTACAGCATAACAGATATGAAACAATTATAAGGGAAAACTATGTTCAACTTTATACTCCTAGAAATGTTATTTAGTAGATGGTTTTCTGGACAAATGAATTAATAAAGTTAAGAAGAACAAAATGTTTGAATAAACCATTAAGCCTAGACAATATTGAAAAAGGAATCAATGATTCATTCCTTATTAAAAGTCTAAATCCCAGATAGTAGTAAGTTCAGTTTCACTTGCAGTGGATTCAAAAAATTTTTTAAAGAACAGTGAAGGAGAACTTTACCTATCAAATACTAAAACCATAATAATTAAAATATCATGAAACTGGCACAAAGATAAACAAATAAATAAATATGAAATAGAAGAGTGTGTTCAGAAATAGACCCACATTTATATTGAAGCTTAATATAATAGAAAGAGCAGTAAGATCAATAGGAAAGTCAGTAAATGGAGTTGGGGCAATTGGCTCTTCATTTGAGCTAAAAATTTAGATTACTACATCACACCATACATAATAAATTACAGTGGAAATAAAGAACTGACCATTTTAAAGCATTTAATTAGAAGAAAATACAGACAAGACATAAAGCAAAATGATGAACGGCTTTGACTAAAAAATATTAACTTATGGAAAAATACCTTATAAACAAAATTAAAAGACATATGATAGGTTAAGAAATATAAGCAGTATATATAACAAATGATCAGCATCCATTATATTGTATCCATTGTTGAAAGAGACAATGTTTACTAAAGGCAACCCCATCGTTTAAATGGGCAAATGATATGAATAGAAAATGTAGAAAAGAAATGCGAGTGGCCAGTTAACACACAAAAATAAATTTCTTATCAATAGTAATAAAGGAAATGAAAAATAAAACTGTAATATCTATTTCCCCCATCAGATTAAAGAAATGAATGGTTGATAATATGAACATTCTGGCAAAGGTGTGAGGAAATGTGTCCTGTTGTTTACTGTTGATGAAAGTAAAGTATAAATTAGCATAGCCTTTTTAGAGGTCAGTTTGGCAATATGTACAAAATACGAAATGTGAGTACTTATACTTGTCCCAGTTTTCTACTTCAAAGGGTCTGTCTGATACAAATATTAGCATATTGTAGAGAAAAGGAACAATTACAATCAAAATTCCTTACTATGGAGTATTACCTCATCCATTCAACCCATTTCCCATTTAGAAAAAAAAAGTACAGCTCACTGCCAATGTTAATTTACTTTTACCTAAACACGTTCTTTGAGGCTAAAGAAAATCTGACTGGTTTTCAATGTGAAAATAAAATCTGAAAACTGTTTTTGGAGTTATTTTTTCTAAACAGAACTTGTCTCTAATCCTAGTGTAACAGAAATGTATACATAAATTGGATTCATCACATGAATCTTTGGCTAACAATTGTTCGAGAACGATGTGAACATCATGTGTAAGAATGCTATGTTTTCTAAAATTTGACATTTTCAGCGATCGAAAATTACTATATTTTGTAAATGGAAGTACCACTACTAAAAACAGAATGCTATAAATAGAATGATGTCATTTGTTTCCAAAGACTGTCGATATACTAGAGCAATGCAAAAATAATAAAAGTGAGATATTTTATGGCAAACTTTGGTGATAAGGTTAGGACTGTAATCCTCGAGTTATCTTGAGATAAACAGTGAAGCCACAAGCACCGCTGGCAAGTATTCTCGGGGAAAACGGGAAATGGATTAAAAGCATGAAATAAATCAAAATGCCCTAACATAAAAGTATCTCTAACCATGTTAATTTGGCAAAGCAATAAATTGCATAACAACATATATAGTATAATTAATTTTTTAAATGCTATATATGCTATATATCTATTGAAATCCTACTATGTTTAAGGCTTCATTCTTGATAATGGGCTTATAGAATTGAAGAAAACAAATAAAGTTCCTGGCCTCATAGACTTTACATGTTTAGTCTGGAGATGGGGAGATGAGGGGTTAGGGACAGCATACAATAAACTAGTTACCAAATACACAAACAAGGTAATTTCTGATAGCGATAAATTCTATGAAAGGAATAAACAGGTTCTACAGTGGGAAAGGGTGCCCAGCATAAAGTCAGTGCTATCAATAAATGAGAGCAATTATCTACTTGCAGAGTAGATTTGACCCCATGAATGTTCTGGAATTGAAAACCTCTTAAGTTCATATTGACCTCTCTATCTTTTAAGACATTTCAGGCAGAGAAGATACAGTATGATCAAAATTCTGCAGAGATTTTGGAAGCTGACAGAAAGCACTAAACTGCAAGTCTGACATCCAAGGTTTTCATTTCTGTTCATCCATATTAGCAGAGCTAAATCCAGAAGTCACTGAAAATGAGGAAAGGGAGGATATTACCAGCATTACAAGCTCATAGGCATGTTTCAGGAATACGTGAATCATTATTTTACTCTGTAAAAGTTATAGAATGGTATTTGTCTTATGTAAGTAGAATTATTATAGGTAAGAAGTGTAAACAAAGTGGTTGTGTATTGGATTCTATTGATGCCTTTGTTTTAGAAGGTTTATATAAGAAGAAGGTAGAGAGAGGACTCCAAGAAGAAACATCACACTAGCTTATGTCCTCCCCTGTTCCCATTGGAATAAAAGCTTTGGGCTTGACAGCCAGTCAAGATGGTGTAGAAAGCAGACGATGTGCTTGCCCCATCTCACAACCACATCAAAATACAAAGAAACTACAGAAAATCATCACTGGGAGCCACCAGAGGTCTGGCTGAATAGAAGTCCTACAACTGGGGACATACATAAGATGTCACCTCAAGTCTGATAAGAGGGGCAGAACTGAGAAATGGCCAATCCCACAACTACATGTGGCAATGGAGAATCAGTAGGGTTACCTTGGCTGCAGAGACCCGTCTCCACACTAGGCTCCCCAACCCAGGGGTTCAGTGCCAGGAAGAGAAGTCCCTACAACCTCTGGCTGTGAAAACCAGTGGA
>KE783513.1:17306-27867 GCA_000465285.1 Eidolon helvum | reverse complement strand
TGAGCTCCAGCTCTGGGGCAGCTACTTGAGGGATGCCAGGGACATACAAGGAGGACTTGAATTGCCTGGCTTCAGGGAAAGCACTAGAGAGGTGGCTTTCTCCTGGACAGATGTGCTGGCAGCATCCATTGTTCCTTTGTTGAGCCCTCCCCCGTCCCAGCTTGCAGATGCAAGCTTCAGCCATATCTGAGTCTCCATCAACCTGGTTAATATAGGTCACTCCACCCACATAATTTCCTGAGACCCTGCCCCTCCCAACTTGCTGGCCCACCCAAGCTGCCTCCAGTGGTTTTTTCTCACAGAAATCGTCTGTCAAATAGCTCATGCTTCAGACTTTCCTGAAATCTCTCAAAGGCTCACAAAACCCAAAGAAAGAGCATCTGGCTTCAGCATGCTCTGTACCTCTTGCCAAACAGTTCTAAGGCCACCAATAGCCAGCAACTGGTCTTGATTCCTGGCTTGGCCTCTCAAAGCACCTATAAGCCCAACACGGGTGGCAGCCATCTATGGATTGCTTGGTGATTCTTACCATGTGGAACTAAAGAATAAAATTAACAAACAAAACAGAAACGAACTCACAGATAGAGAACATTCTGAAGGTTACTAGATGGGAGGGGGGTTGGAGGGGTGAGTTAAAAAGGCAAAGAGATTAAGAAGTATGAATTGGTAGTTATAAAATAGTCATGGAGATGTAAAGTAAAGCATAAGGAATCCCCCCCCCCCCCCCTAATAACTATGTATGGTGTTGGATGGGTAATAGATTTACTCAGGTAATCACTTTGTAAATTATGTAAATGTCTAATCACTATGTTCTACACCTGCAACTAATATAATATCATATGCCAACTATACCCCAAAAATAAAAAATATTTTTTAAAAAGCTTTGGGCTCTGTAGTGCTGACCAAAAGACAGGAGCCGCTGGTGGCCCCAAAATTAGGCAAAGCCCACAAAGCAGAGAATTCTATCTGGGCATGAATCTTCTTTGCTGCCCAAACCATACTCCATTCTCTGAGGCATTTCAAACCCACAAGAGTGTAACAGGAGCCTAATATGCTTTCAGATGGCTCTATCCTTCAGAGTTTTGAAAAGCAGAAAGCTGTTTTAGGGGAGCCCCCTGCTTTGCCCCTCTCTCAGATCTCAGCCATGCTTGCTCAGACTCCCATCCTAAAACTGACCCCTGCCCAGAGGTGGGTGACAAATGGACTGTATTTGCTGTACTCTACCAGGAAGCACAATGCAGATGCTTTTACGAGGTCAATGCTCTCCCACTGTGAAGTGGTAATATGCTAAATTATGAGCTTAATTAATTTCTACCCAACAGCATGCCATAAAATTGGAAAAGCAATTCCATTACCCAGGATCAATGTGCATAAAGTACACACAAAAGGATTAAACATTCTCACCAGTAAATTTGTATTTGTGCTTTGGCTGAATATTCAGAGGTCCATTTCTACTATAGGCTGATGAATGTTGTACAGTTAATTACCACTTCATTGCTTGTCTTTTCTTGTGTTGCTACCATATGAGTTTTGAATTACAGGGATGAGATTTTTGCTTGTTTCCCTCAGATCAGGAATCGAAGGGGAAAGCTTCCTGTTAGATTTTACCATGAACACCCATCCTCTTCACAAGTTTGTTTCATTTTCTGTTTATTTGTTTTGTTTTTTAAAACATGCAAAAATGATTCCACAAGGATTAGGAAAACTAAGCTAAGAGGTAACCTTTTATTTGTTTTATTCATTTAGTATAGCTACCTTTTCTCCAGACTACATAACATCATATAGCAGCTTTGTAATTATTTGTATAATTTTTTAAAGTGTCTATCCACCACTTTACACTCTATGAGACAAACACTATGTTTTTCTTTCACCTCTATATCTCTAGCATCAAGGCCAATACCTGGTACTTAGCTGATACTCAAGAAATATTTGTAAGCCAATGATTGAATGAGTGAGTGAATGAATGGCTGACAAAGCTAAGTTTAAAACCCAGTTCTCTGGCTTCACAGGCCACCTGGACCATAGACTATAATTTCCATTTAATTTCATACAAATAATGGCTGAACCAATTTGGAGATTTGTTTCCAGAAAAATGTTGACTTATTCACTTGATATCAGTCTTGGTAAATACAAGTGGATTGGCAGTGCATCACTAAGGACGACTACCCAGTACCTGGCACTTTAGTTGATGGCACTTCAGGGTTTCAACAGAATAAAGCTGGATTTTGAGGCCAGGCTCTTTCCTCATAAAAGGATGCACTGAAGAAGGTTGGAGAGCCAAAGAAATGAAAGGCAAGTCCACATGTCTGCTGCTTTTCACCGGTCAAGAGAGCCAGTGTCTGAATCAAAGAGAACAGCAGGAGCTCCCATTCTTCCTGCTGGGTGTCACCTGCTCCTGGCCTTCTTACCTCCCCCTGCATCTGAGGACCAAAAGCAGCATGGTTTCACAGGCTGAGTCCCTCCTCCCAAGCTAACCTGATCAAACTCACTAAGAATGGGTAACAAAGCACCAATACGCCATCAAAGACAGGGCCCTTACTTTTTCTTTATCTTCAGGTTGCATTGGCCTCAAGCTACCTTTCCCAGAATGTTGTGAAAACATGCTATATACACACACATATATATTATATACATTATATATGTATACACACATTATATTTACACACACACACACACACACACACACACAGACATAAATTGTTTTAGTATTTGGAAAGTTATTCATGTTATTGGAGCCTTTGATTCAAAACATAACTAACCTTTTCAATGACATCTTGAGTATGCAACTTGCATTTATGATTTCTAATCCCCTTTTCTTGTTCAATACCCGCAACCCCCATCCCTTAGGAAAGGAGCCTGGCGGGGGAACCAAGAGTTTGGATTGCAAAATTGAGGAGAGTGCTGAAACACCTGTTCTAGAGGACTCCTCGTCATCCCCTGTAGAGATTCAGCAACATTCCTGGCAGGTTTCCACAGACATTGAGAACACTGAAAGGTAAGTGGGAAGTTACCCTAAATAGACAGCCGATCCTCCTCCACTTAATACTCTTCACAGCTACAGAGAGTCAAGATTTTCTCTTTCAGATTCAGAAACAGAGCTCTCAGAAAACTGAGTCAAGAGAAGGTAAGGGGTCCAAATCCTGTAGCAGAATGGTAGCGGAAGCTCCAGTAGACGCAGGCTCCCAGGCCTGTGCTCATCCCACTCCATCATATTGGGTCTCCATGGAAATGAAACAGTGTGCTCCCTCGAAAAAGGAGAAAGTTGGATCTACATACTGTCACAGCTCATTCACTGGGCTGGATCCCCATATCGTGCAAACTGCCTCCTGTAGATTTTTAGATTTTAGATGCATGGAACAGCCTGCTTGGCTGCCAGTCAGGGGCTGAGCAGTCCAGTTCTGTCCAGTTCATAAATAGCTTTTTGCAGAACTCCCTTCTCTTATTCTCCTTGAGTGTAGCTGATGGTCCCTTAGTGGTCATAGTGAGTTAATGCATTTGTCTTAACAAGCAATTAGTTGCTCACTGCTAGAGAGTTTCTTTCTCAGGAAGAAGATTCTACAGTGGTTCTATTTCACTTGGGGAGAGGGAGCAATGATAATAATAAGTGCCATGTCTCATTTAGATGCTATTCTGTGAGGCAGAAGGACGAGGTCCTTGTTTATTGGCCTTCACAGTGATATTTTGTCCTTTGCTACTAATGTCCCCAGAGCCAGCACAAAGCAGCTGAATGGATACTGAGCAATTCCACTGAGTGCTCTGTGTGTATGGGGTTGAGTCATTGACAAGATAATGAACATTTTATTTTTTTATTTTTAGAAATGTAACACACAAGGGCATTTATAGCCATTGTGGTTCTACTTTCAGATTGTAATATAATTCTAAAGCTAATTACCGAATTTCTGTGTTTATAGAAAATTGAAGCATGTGGTAATTATGTGCTATTAATAAAACTTGGATTTTGTATAAGCTCGGAAATCCAGCAACTCAAACAATAAAGCTGTTTGGCATGGTTTGATAGAACTATAGACAAATGAGGGAGTGATTTAGTTTAATTTCTAAAATGGAAAATGCTTTACTCTATTCCCAGGAAGAAATATCTGCCAGAGTGCCATGGTCAGAGCATAATCCATCAGCAAAGCCTTTTTCCTTTTCAGAAACGTTGCACAGAAGCTATATCCAAGCCCTGTAAGATTGTAGAAAGCAAGCCATGGCTGGTGATAAGAATAGGAGAACAGAACCCACAGAGCAGCAGTGTTTCAGTTCTGCAGAAAACTCTGGATTCAGGTTAAAGGAGGTGGGAAGACTGAGAGAAGGTGGCACATCGACCTGTCTGAGAGGGTGGCTTCCTCAGTTCTTCTGTCTTTGTCTCTCCGCCCTAAGAGATCAACGGATCTCAAACTGGGCTGCTCATTAAAATCACCAAGAGAGCTTTTTTAAAATGCTGATGACTGAGCCCCACCTAAACCAACTAAATCAGGCTCTCATGGGTGGGGCTCCGCATAAGGTAATTTTCCTGTGCAGCAGCCAAGGCTGAGAATTATTGCTTCCTAGGGAGACTGTGCCTCAGTCTCACATATTGCATTCCTATCCCTTTCCCACTTTGTGCCTCCCACCCATTCCATATACCCTTGGGCATTTTACAAATGTACCTCTTGCACTTTGGGATGTTGGCCCCGCGTTCCTCCCTCTCCCCACCTTCTCCTTCTAGAAATACCCTTTGGGGCTTATCAGCATGCAGTGCCCAAAAGACACCTCTTCACACCTGTAGGAAACTATTCTGAATGTTTTTACAGGTGTATTTCTACATAGCCACAAGGTGGCTTTCCCCTCCTCTTCCAATCAGTTATTCCTGCAATAGAGTTCCTTTTCACATTTTAGTCAATATTTGAGGAGGAGACCCCATGGGGTCTCCAATCTCCCTAAGGCAAGTAGTCCTTAGTGGAATAGTTGTGTTTCATGAAATGAATCAAGGGATTTCAAACCTAAAATTAAATGATACCTCTCTTTCCTCAAATGGCAGAAGAAACATAGGTTCATAGATAGAATTTCCTCGGCTTTAGGATTATCCTCCTTCCGAAATTTTCTTAAACCCTTGGTGCTTGCTATTGCTTGCCTAGAGTTAACTAAAAGATATATCTGATTTTTGCTACTTTAAATGAAATCTATCACTATGTCCCAAGATTTCAAGAGTGCTAACTCCAGTGGATGACCACCTGAACATGTGGGGAACAACTGTTCCAAAGATTTGAAAAGTCTAACTTGCCCCTTCCTCCAGACTAGAAGCTCCCTAAGATGTCACCCTACTCTAAAGTTCTGTAGTTTTGTGATCATATATTTTCTGGGTTGAGGGATGTTAGAGGTATGTATGCAGTGTCAGACATACACACCCATGGCTAGAGGAAGGCCCAGCTGTCCCAGGTACCCTCTCTCTGCTCTGATGGTTTTAGAATTTGTCACACTCTCCCATCATTCCAAGTCAGTTTAATAAGTGTTGGCCCTTGTGATGCTTAATACTTGTGTTGCACTGAATTCTAATGGGGGTAAATTTAGACAACAGCAAGTGAACCTACACAACCACAACATAAAGCCATAGAGTACCATCATGCAGCCTCAGCTTTGCCAAGGGTACCCCTGTTATTCTAGTTGTGTGTCCTTCACCTCCCCTTGCAAACCTGCAGTATTATCCTCATGGCTAGAGGCTCTTCTCTGATCTCAGCCAGGTCCAGCAGATGGCGGAGAAGAGGGCTCCTACAGCAGAATGCCCTATGGAAATGTTTGCCAGAGTAGTTCCTTCCAGAACCAACCCGTCTCAGATTTTTTTCTTATAAAAGCAGAATGAATTCAATATTTGACTGTTGGAAACTAGAGCTAGTACACTTAAGCACAGACTCTTGTCCTTCAGTTGTCTCATAGAACAGACTGAGATTGCATTTCAAAAATTTACAGTTGATTATTTTTTCTTTTTATCGATTTTACAGAGACATGCGAGAAATGAAAAACCTTTTAAGCAAACTCAGGGAAACTATGCCTTTACCACTGAAAAATCAAGGTGAGTCCTGTCATGTATTTTGAAGCAGAGGATTTTTTTAACATGAAAATCTTGGGACTCGTTTCTAGAGAAATTCAAGCAAGGTTTTCTTTTCCACAAACACTAGAAAGCGTTTAGCATACATTTGTCTTTCCTTAAGAAAATATAATAATGAGAATGGAGTCCCTCAAGTGTATACAGTTTTGCCTAATGATAGCCCAGATATACTCTGACCTCAAAAAAGACCCCTCCTCCACTGGCCCTGTCAGTCGAGAACATTTATTTGTTGTCCATGCTGTGGAAAGCACTATATCAGGTGAGGCAAACACAAAAGGACTGGAGACTTGGCTCTTGCTTTTAAGAAGTTTACAGCCTAGTGGAAGACCAAATATTTATTTCTTCTTAAAAATCACTATATCACAGCCACTATCCTAAATACTGTAGGTTATTAACTTATTTAATTCTACTAACACCTTTGAGAAAAAAGCTATTGCTATTTCCCAGTTTATAGGAAACTGAGGCAGAGAGGTTAACTAACATGGCCAAGGTCACACAGACAGCAGAAGGGCTGGATGTGATCCCAGGCAGTCTATCTCCAGAACTATCCTATAATGGTATATACATCCTAACACATAAAGGGAAAAGGGATATTCACTAGAATATAAATTCTATGAGGAAGGAGCCTCTGTAAGCTTTTGTCAACTATTGTGTCTTCAGTACTGAGAGCAATTCCTGGAACACAGTAGAATGAAACCCAGCGTAAACAATAAACGTTTGTTAAATCAAGACCCAACTTTGCAGCTCCAGGGTCAGAAGCTATGTATAAAAGACAAATAATAAGCACTGCCACTAAGCATACATGGCTAGAGCAGCCTTAAGCAAAGTATAAGCTTCAGGGAGTAGTACAGAGAGAATGGGAAAAAGATTTTTAGAAGGAAGAAAGAAACCCCTTTATTTCCTCTGAGCAAAGCCTGGTCAAGAGGGAGCACAGGGTGCTGCCTGCCTCTGAGCAGGGAGGGAGAGGATTTGGCAGCAAAGATGGAGTGCCTCTTGGCACAGGGAGTAGTGAGGCAGAAGGTGGAGAAATGGAAGTAAGAACACCAGTTGAAGAGACTCAGAAATCGGGTAGCCTGAGCTGAATGGGATGGAGGCAGTGTGTCTGAAAATAAGAGGCAAGGGATATGGTTCATCGGGGAACTCGAAGCATACCCCTGAAGGGCCTACTTGAGCCGCGGGTGCATTGTTTTAAGACCTTGTAGCATTTTAAGAACATAGTGTTTTACTACAACATGTGACCACAGCATGCAAGTTTGTTGCTAGAAATATTCGTGGCGGTTGGGACCAGGGACTTGGATTAATGCTAGCCTTGGGTTTGGATGCTGGCGCTACCACTTACCAGCTTTATGCTCTGGAACAAGTTGTTTAACTTCTGGAAATTTCCATTTCCTCATCTCTGAAAAAGAGATAATAGTATCACTTAGTTCGAAGAGTTGTTTTGAGGATTAAGTGAAGCAATGTATGCCATATACCTACTTTGACCTTACAGAGAGCAAAAATTCAACAGATACTATATTAGTGTTGTTGCCATTATTATTTACCAGCCTGGCCCAGCCAGCCCAGCTCAGGAAAACTCCACATCATCATCCAATAGAACAACCCCTGTTCCCACTTGCTCTGAAGCTATGTGTAGTGTCCATGAAAGGTTGATCTTGAGCCTGCAGATCAGAACATTGATCCCCAAGACTTTGGATTCGGGGCTCAAGTCTGAAGCTATTCTTAGTTTCTTAATATATCTGACAAGTCTGCCTCCATCAACAGCATTCGGGCCTCTCACCATACCTCACATTTGGCGCCCAGGAGGATGACTATCTAGGATGCCCGGATCTGAATTTCATGTGTGTCATGTAGTCTCTATTCTAAATCAAATCATCCAAAACATTACCTCTATACTTAATGAAAATTCATCCAACAGTTTTTAGCCATGCATTAATAGAAAAAGAGAAATTTCATTTTGTTTACTTAGGACATTTTTATAATCATAGAAAGTATAATATAAACCTTTTTATAACTTTGTATTACTTTTGTAAACAAAAATAATTGATTTTAAATACATATTTTGAAATAGAATAGTAGTAATTAAAGATTGATACTGTGAGTAAAGACATGAATGAAAAAGGAATGGTCATACAAATGAGTGATACCCAGGATTTGAACCCTGAATCCATCTGGGTAATGAAAAGGCAAAGACAAGCAGATGTAAGAACTTTTTTAGAAGAGATGCAATAGAATTTTTAAATTTTAAATTTTTTAAAATTGAGGTAAAGTCTTGTGGGTAATTCAGGTTTCTTCATTTGTGAGAGAAATGGGTGCCCTTAGCATGTAAAGATGCATTTCTTTTCTCTACATGTTCAGTGAGTACTCACGGTATGTCATTATGAGTTGACCAGTGGAAAAAGGGGGATGTGAGTTTGGACTGGAGAATCTGAGAAGGCCTGAGGCAAGGAGAGCAAGTCTCTTGAGTCCCTCTGGGAACATTTTTTAGCAGATGCATATGGCATCATTTTAATAAACAAACCAGCCAGATTCCTCTCTCTCCGACTGTGTATACTGAGATAGACCATAGGGACTTTCCCATGACCTTTCTGGAATTCTTTCCAGGTAATTTGTTTATGATATAGGTTTAGGTTAATACATACAGAAAATGAAATGGGGTAAAATGTAGAAAAATTTATACCGGTTCTTTTCTGTAGGATCTAATTGTCAAAACACAATACTAACTGGATGAAAACCATTATAGAAAGCCATCTGTTTTCTATCTGGCTTCTTATTTTAATTCTCTTTTTATTCCATTTATGTGTGTGTGTTTGAAGCAGAGAGGGAAACAAGGGAAGAGATACTACCCCTGGTCCCCCTTTTTCCTTCCTCAAACCCTGATCATGAGAAAACCCTGCCGGGCAGGTGCTGGGGGAGCCTACAGCAGAAATGCTCAGATCCCCGTGTTCTCCAGGCTCCATCCTAGTCCTCAGATCGGGAACTGTTCCACATTTATTTTAGTACTTAAAGATTAATCAGATCTTTCCCTCTTTCCTACCACAATCAAAACTTGACTCAACAATAGTTTGCTTTAAATCAATTTTCAGTGGCAGATGAAGGAAGGTGGCCAAAAGCAAGAATTTTAATGGTTAGTGATTATACCTTCATTTTAGCGAGGGCCTTTCTTTCCCATCCTTTCAGTTTAAGACTGAAGTCAAAAGGGTGAACAAAAGAAGGGCGAGCTACTCTTGCTTGCTCCCAACAATATCCAGATCTCCTGGCTCTCAGCCCACTGTTTTACCCACTGCTTCAGCACCTCTCTTGTCCTACATTCTGGGTCACTGGCAGTGCTGTAGGGAGCTTCATTAATTATGATAGTCTTGCTGTGTCAAATGAATTACAAATAGAGCCACCAGTGGAGAGCCCACAAGGTTACTGACAAAGGTTAAGGAGATTGGAAAGTGGAGGACAAGCATCTTCTAAATGACAGTTGTAATCAAATAAAACAAATTGACAGAAATAAGTTGAGCCTGAAAGACAGTTTCACCTTTTCTAAAATTCTGACTTAATATGTGCTATGGGGTATGTTGGTGCATTCATTCTTGCCTAGAATTTGGTTGTTGATACCATTCATTAGAATCAGTCAGAAGTGGATCTGTCAGGAATTAGATCTGTTCTAGAATGGGTCACCTCCTGTGGACAGTCCTATACCCGACTAAATTGGATCTACGAACAATTCCCCAGACTCATACCCCTGATCCACTCCCATCTGGACCCTTATTTCCAGAACCAAACTAACCATGTCAAGCAGAAGAATACCTGGCTAAAGAACACTGGGCAATTATGCCACCTGCTAGTGTGGAGATGACTGTTTGGGTCTTTCCCCTAGGGGCCCCCTGTAAGACTTTTTGTGCTTCAAGCTGGTGCCTGAATGTTATTCTGGGCAGTTTTACCCATAGCCCCATATCCTTTGTAATCTTTGCAACCTTCTGTCCAAGATTCAGAGTGACATATGTAATCCCTCTCTCTCCTCCAGTCTGATCCACACATCATTGATCACCTGTGAGTTTCTTAATGCATTATTCTGATGAAGTTGAGCCCCTATTCACAAAGTTAAATGTCTGCTCATTGACTAATAATGGAAGAACAGGATTCCCACCCTAGCATCTGTTGTCCCTACCACCATCCAACATGTGATGGGCACCTATGATATGTCCAGTGCTGTGCTAGGTGATGGGGATGCCTCTCCATACAGGCTCTCCATCTCAACAAAACAGATTGGATGAGAACCATCTGGAAAGCTTTTTCATGATAAATGAAATGATAAATACCTCTCCTCACAGAGATTGTGATAAAGTCTATAGGGTAGGACATATGAATTCTGGAAACAGCTATTCCACACATACGCTATTGAAAAAAACAAAGAAATTAGTGCTTAGAATATAATGATGTCACAATAGTTAGACACAGGTTGCTACAAGGGAATATTGGATTCTCACC
>KE783513.1:1761-12831 GCA_000465285.1 Eidolon helvum | reverse complement strand
AAACCCAGTTCATTAAACTGGATTTGGTTTACCAGCTTATTTCTTCCTCTACTTGTCATCATGCTAAAAATTTTAAACCAAAACTTATTAATTCAATAGCTGGCAATCTTCTATGATTGCCCTGGTTACAGAAATCTGTAGAAAGTGTAAGGGACAGACTCAACCAGAAATAGCTGACACTTCTTCCTGAGACATGAAGTAGATGAATGGAGAGAAGGCATTTTTCCTATGTAAAGGGAAATAGTTAACAATAGCTGAGTGTTTCCTCTCTGCTAGGGGCCAAGATATCTACCCAAGCTATATTTTTTCACAGATGATTTCATATTTAACCCTCACCTAAGTATTATTAAAGTCTGTTTTATAGTTGGGGAAACCAAAGCTTGGTGAGGTTAAGTTACATGTTCTAGGTCACAGACCTAGCAAATAGCAGGGGCAAGTTTACAAAAAATGCCAACCTTACTCCAAAGCATGGGCTATTTCTCAGAAGCTATACTTCTCCCAACTGGAAGATTGTCTAAGCAGTTAAAATGTAATTCCAAGCAGTGGTTCTCAACTGAAGGGCATTTGCCCCTCCCCCAGGGAATATTTGGCCATAGCTGGGGACATTTTTGGTTGGAGAACGCTACTGGCATAGTGAGTACGGCCCAGCACGCTGCTAAACATCCTACAGTGTTCAGGACAGCCTCTAACAAAGAATTACCTGGTCCAAAATATCAATAATGATGAGATTAAGAAACCTCCATTCAAAGGATGGTAGCTTTTTTAAAGCCAATTTATAAAAAGATTTTGTCTGTACTTCATTCATATGTACCTTGTCTCCTCACAGATGACAGCAGCCTTCTAAATCTAACTTCCTACCCTCTGGTTAGAAGACGGAAGAGAAGGTTCTTTGGGCTATGTTGTCTTGTTTCAAGCTAGACCCCTGGGGAGACCTGAAAAAGTCGCAGAAGCTGAGGACCTCCAGACAACTGAACCACAATTATTGGTTTTTGACTATGTTTTCTAGCTTCCTTATTTTTTTTTATCTGCCTCCCCTTCCCTTTTAAATGATTTTACATTTGAAAGGAGCTGCTGTCAAAAGAAAAAAAAGATTAAAAAAGCAGGCTGTTTTTAAAAGGATTTTTAAAGCTGACACTGTGCATGTCTGCTCTACACCATACCATGACAGATAAAAGAATTATAATTTTTAGATTGAAGGTTTTTTTTTAAATGTATTATAAAAAGAAAAATTACTTCATATATAATAGTATATCTATAGCTCTTGCTGATCTCATGTTAACAATTGATCATATATGGAAGAAGTCTTTAAACATAGAAATCTATTTAAAAATGAAAAACTTAAAAATCTGATCTATTAATATCATTAGAAATAATATTATAATCAAACATACCACCTTGCCTATTGCTTTCTCTGCTTTCATTTACATTTAGTCTTCCATTTTGTCAGAATCTAAGAGCTTCAACAGAAAAATATTTTAATTTTTAATGCGACAAAAACCATATATTAAAAGTATTGAAATTTTGTAAATACACAATAATCCTAATACCTTCATACAATGCATATGGGCAACTAATTTCCTTTTGATCCAATGGTGTCTTTTTCAGCTTTTTGGAGAATGAAGTAATCCAGTTAGGAAATGATGTAGTAATATATACAATTACCCTCAAATGTAAAATTGAATATTATCACATTTTGTTCTAATTGAAATCTGAAGCATGATGTCTGCACATCAGCATAGTGTTAATTAACTCTTTTAGGGCATGCTGGAATTAGCTCAGATCATAAAAATATTTAACATTTTACATTGTTAATAAAATCTTTTTAGTTAAGCTAAGCTTGTCTCATTTTAGATGACTATGCAGATATGACTTTTCCAATGTGTACTTGGTATCTTATCTTATGCTTAGAATCTTGAAAGCAGGACACATGAAGCAATACTATATTTTAGAAAGGAGGAAGCCATGTGCTTTGTTTTTCTGCTCACAGCTTTGTCGTGATCTTCCTCCACTAAACCTGTAACATGGTCCGAATTTTGGAATATTTTCCCCTGTTCTTCCTTTGGCCCATTTCCCAGACAGAATTTCCCATGGGCTGAGAGATCAGGCCTTTGGACTTCTTTTCTTGTTTTCCATAGTCTGATAAATCCTAAAGTCAGACAAGAGGCACCAGTGTCTAGTGCAATAAAAAAATGAGTTAGATGCCTAGAAGTGGTTTATCCAAGACGCCTCTTTAATCCCAACTCTGTAATTTCTCTGTACTTAGGTGCACAGGCTTTTATATGTCCACCAATATTTGACCTGAAAACTAACTATATTAAAGCCTTTAGCTTTAGTGTAGATGAAAACAGGTACAGACAAATTACTAGAATATTTATTATATTAGGTTGAATTTTATGAAATTGCTGATATTTGACTGTTTTGACCTAAAAAAATGGTAATTTTATATACTTCAACCTAATATCTGATGTAGTGGAAATTATCCTTGGAATTGTCTTTTAGATTTTTTGATTGAAAGCAAAAGGATTAAAGAAAGGGTTGGAAGAGATCTCAAAAGGCTATGCAGGTCTCTATTTAGATTACACTAGCTGGCTATTGGCCGTATTCTTAGAGTTTAGAGTTGTATTCCAATGAACTGGTAATTGATGCATAATTTTAGATATATCTGGCTTCACATAAAGAAGTACCTTTGAAAATTATATGAGAAAATCACAATTTTCAAAATCAAACTTGTAAAACAGTTGTGAGAATATGCTATTTAAAGACTCCTCAGGTGAATATTTCCAGGCAAAGCTGCAACCGTTCCCTGATTTACCTGGTATTCAAACCCTGATTTTCATAAATCAGATTTGATTAAAGCTTAATATCCTTTCCTGAATGCAGTTCATTTTCACCTTCTGAAGTTAATTAACTTCAGGTCCTTTGTTTTAGAAATTATGAAGTAGCCCAGTTTGGCACGTTCCCAGCTCCTGTCTCTGCCCAATCCCATCTTTATACTATATTAAACCTCTAGCTTCATTCTAGTTCCTACTAATCCATGCAGAGTTATTAACTGATAATTCCAACCTTGGTGTCCAGCACGTTCTTCTAAACGCCTGGCCTAAGTCACTTCTGCTTGGTTAATTTGTGCTCACTCGAGCCTTAGTCTTGGTGTGAAAGTAACACTTACCTTCCATGCAACTGTCCTTTGCACAACTGAAGACTGTTAATAAATTCAGGTCTCGCCTCCATGTTTGGGAGGGCTATAGTAGCATTTCATGGAGATGGGGATTTGTCTAATTCCCTAGCTAGGCTTTCCATATCTAAGGGAAATAAATTCAGCTACTTTATCTTTTATTCATAGTGCCTGTTTCCCAGCCTTTGATCAGTTTTGTAGTTCCCGTAGACACACTCCAAGATTTATAGATCTTTTTTCAATAGCAGGTCCTAAAATTAAATTTAGTGCTCAAAGTCCTGATAACCTATGCTGGCACATAGTTGCAATAGGTAATTCACTATCTCCCGTTAGATAGGCCACCGCATCTCTGTAGGAGCTGACCCTACCCTCCTCTCACCTACCAAAGGACTTTCTCAGGTGTTGTTCCATGAGATAGAGCTCTCCTGTCTCGGCTTCCCGCAGGTACTTTGATTTTAGATGAGCAATAACACTGAGCTGATCTCTAGAGATAAGGAGAGAACACTGAACCCACTTTGTTGCATGTACTCACATGCTTGACACAGGAAAGGATGTGAACTTTTTCTGGCACACAATCATCCATTTTACCACTCTATTTTTAATAATCCCATGATGATTATTTTTCCCTTCAGATTACAGAGGCAATACATGTTCTTTGTGGGAAATCTGAAAAAATACCATCAAGTACAAAGAAAATAAAACTCACCAGAATCTCATCACAATCACATTGTTTAAAACCATTTCCAAGCTTTTAAATCAGTCATTGGTGGGGCCCAAAGGCATTTTTGGATAAGGTTTATAAAGAAGTGTCCACAAGGCCAAGGCATCACTTTAAAAAATCTGTCCACTAATGTTTTGCACACATCTAGGAATAGATTCATGGCACACCTCTAGTTGTGCCACTGTCCAAGGATACAAAGAAGAGTTTAGAAGTAGCACAGCCCTGATACCTCCTTTAATGAAAGCTCTTGGGGGAAATTATAAAACCCTGCCAGATCATTTTGTTCCTTGGTGCTCCTTGTAACACTGGGATACTTACTGTTTGGCAATACTGCCACCTACGGAAAGCTGAGCTTCAGAGTGAGAGAGAAAACCAATACGGAGTATTAAAAACATCTAATTTATTTTACACAGCAAATGAATGGGCCAGATTAACAAAGATCCCAATGGAATTTCAGACTCTAGAAGTCTCAGAGTTGAAAGGATTAAAGGTATCATCCAAACTTCCCACCCCACATGCATACCTAAGCAAAGTCTGTCATTTCTTTCTGTTCTAGAATGTCACCAAATGCAAAATGTTCAACTTTCAGGTGACTGTAGATAGGATGAGAAAAAGCAGTGACGCTATTGGTCCAAAATAAATCATTAGAATTAAATATAAAGTCCAGAAATAAACCCAAGAACACAGAAGAATTGAGGACATTTCAAACCCATGAGGAAAGGTTGGATTATTAAGTAAATTATATTAAGTTAGCCATTTCTTGGGGGAAATATTAGATCTATGCCTCATAACTTTCACCAAAGTAAATTCTAGGTGCAGTAAAGATTTAAATGTTAAGGCACATAAATAAACATAGAAAAGGACTAGCAGGCAATATTAGTGAATATATAAATTTAGTGTGGAAAAAGCCTTTCTAAGCATGACAGTAAAGGAAGAGACCACAAAGGAAAAGATAGATTTAACCAATTAAAAATGCCAAACTCCTATACAGTAAAAGAATAAATCAAATTAAGAGAAAACAAAATTTGCAATATATGCAGCAAAGAGTGTAGATCTCTAATTTACATCAAGAGCTTAAACTGCACTACTCTGAGAAGTTTTCATGATCTACAACCCACTGCCCAACCAAATGTTCCCATTTCATTCTTTTCTTCTTATTGCACTTTTTTCATTAGAGCTTATTTAACTGTCTATATCCACCAAACTGGAAGTTCAAGAAGGCAGCAACCATGTCTACTTTGCTTACTATTATATCTTCAACACCTAACAGTGCTAGACACAAAGCGAATGCTGAAAACATTTAGTGAATGAGTGAATAATGAATGCATGAATAAATAACATTTTATGACACAAAATCAAACTTTCCAGTAGAAAACTGAGCCAAGGACACAAACTGGCAATGTATCATAAATTTAAATAATGCACTAATAATAAATATGAAAATATTTGAACATACTGGTAATCAAAAATGCAAATTATTACAATCTACTCCTTTGTATGTATCAAAAAGCAAATGGTACAAAGAACTAATGTGCCCAGAGACAGAAAGAAATGTGGAAATGAGCATTCACTTACAGAGTCAACAAGAGTATAAACTGAGTCGACTTTTCCAGAAAATATTTTGGCAATATATTTTACATGTATGCCAAGTAATATCACTTAGAAAGATTCTCCTTAAAAAGGTCAGAAAAAATGAACTAAGATACATTCATTCATTATTCAAAAAATATATGCGAAAAAGGATGTTTATAGTAGCATTATTCGGAGGAATAGGGAAAATGTAAATAAGTCCATGGTATAAGGTTGGTTAAATATGGTATATCCTTTCAATGGAATACTGTACACCAATTAAAAATAAACACCATATGTATATGAAAATGAATAAGCTATGTTGTTAAATGCAAAAAAGTTTACAGAAGAAATCTATAGTGTGATTCCATTTTTAAGATATGCATATACATGTGTGCATTAAAGAGTCTGAAAGAATATTTGCTAAAATGTTAATAGCATTTATCTCTGGGAGATGAGACTTGGAGTAATTATATTTTCTTTTTGCATATCTGTAATTTCTGAATTTTCCACAATGAGCATGTAGTATCTGTATAATTTTTCAGGGAATAAACAGTAATGTTCACAATATATATGAAATAAAAAACATGTTACAAAACAGTATGTATAGTATGATACAATATTTGTAAAAAAGAAAATTATATATAAATATATCTATGTATGTATATATATGCATAAGAAAGTTAGAAAGACATACATTAAATGTTAATAGTAGTTATTCATGGGTAGTGGGATTATGGGTGATTATTTTTTCTTTTTGCTTTTCTGTGTTTTCTAATTTTTCTACAATGAATATGTATTACTTGTGTAATAAAAACTAATAATAAAAATTTTAAAAAATGAAAAGATGACAAAGACATTGTGACTCACTACTTGCCCTCATCCTTCCCTCCCTCCACTACACCCTTGACTTATTCCCTGTCACTGTGGACAGTGGAGATATGGAGAGGAAACACCACACACCATAATTTTTGAAGATAGGGGACAGAGGTATAAGAATACCTTATCCTTATACCTCTGGGAGGAAGGAAGGGAGGGAGGACACTTGAGAGAGCTGGCAAGCACACAAGCACACGCTGGGGAGGAAAGAAAGGGATGAAGGAGGTTAGGAAAGGAAGGAGGGGAAAAGGTAAAAGAAAGAAGCAAGAAAGGATTACAACAAGCTTTGGGAACTTTTTCACTCACAATAACAATGTCTAAATTTAGCTCAGCTTTCTGCTACGACAAAACACACTGAGTTAAATACCTTTATTTTCTAATAAAAGAACATTATATACATGTCTAGAGAGACATCTAAAAATTAAATTCTGACAGGAATGTGTCTATCCCAAGGAGTTTTTCAAAACATGAATTTTGAGGGCCAGCTAATGATACAGGGCTGTGCAGTACAGCCCAGAGTGACACAGGCTTTTGTCTGAATCTCAGGTGCTCTGCAACCCAGTACACAGCTGTGGCTAGCAGTTTCAATATCCATTCTCTCCCTTTTTTCCTTTAGTAACAGAGACCCCCAAATTTCAGCAAGATATTGGCCACCTAAAGTAAAGACTCCATTTCCCAGGCTTCCTTGGTCTTAAGGCTATATAACTGAATTTTGGCCAATAAGATATGAGTGGAATCGTGCAATTTCCAGTTAATATCCCTAAAATAAGGGGCATGCATACCCAAGGTCTTCTTATCTCACTAGGCTGCAATGACATGACTGTGGGAGCTGAAACAACTGTCTCAGACCCAGCACGAAGATAACAAACGTGCCTTAGCAGATCTATGTCACCTATCCCCATACTGTTATCTGCTAAATCATTTAATTAATAACGTGAATCTTTGTACAGAAAAACTTGTTCACTAAATCAATTAACTTCTGTAAGCCTCAGGTTCCTCCAGATAAAATGGAAATAAGAATATCAACATCCCAAAACATTCACTCTAATAACTGTCCAATTACTTGCCTCGTACCGAAGCTCACAGTATTTCCAAGGTCTACCTATACATCCTGAAAGTTAGTGCCCAATATTTCAAGATGTCCTCTCTTTTAAGAGGCTATGCCACACTGTCTTGGGATGGCAGCATCTGCTTGGTGAAATATGCGTTGGAAAAGTAGATCCTACAGTCATGTTTTCACCGACATATCTCCATTACTATAAAGTAGGGCACTTGGTTTTAGGCAATGTTTGTAGGATCCCATGTCACTAGATCAGACAGACACTCTGTGAGTCTATGGACTGTTGCTGGCTGAAGCTCTGCCTACATTAATAGCAAACCTGTACCCAGGAAGCAGGTTAACTCTAGTCAGGGTGGATGTAGTCAACTTGTCACTATATAGCATGCTGTTCTCCCCAAGGAATGATATTGAATGAAGGCACAGTATCAATCTTTGTTGCCAACAAACTGGATATTCAGCAGTGGCTATAAATAAGTTCACCTTGGTTAGAAAAGTCTGCATTAGTTTCTTATTGCTGCTGCTATAACAAATTACCACAAACTTAGTGGCTGAAAATGGCACAAATTGATCACTTACATTTCTAGAGGTCAAAAATCAGTTCCACTGGCCTAAAATCAAGAGGTCAGCAGGCCTGCATTGCTTCTAGGGGCTACAGAGGAGAATCTATTTCCTTTCCTTTTCCAGCTTCTGAAGGCCTTCTGCATTCCTTGTCTTGTGGTCCCTTTCTCCATTTTCAAGCCAGTGGAGTAGTGTCTTTCTTATTTTTAATTCCCATTCTCTCTCTCTCTCTCCCTCTCTCTTCCTCCCTTCCTCCTTCTCTCCCTCTCTCCCTCTGACTCCTACTTCCATCATCACCTATCCTTCCTTAACACTGACTCCTCTGTCTCCATCTTATAGAACCCTTGTTTTTACACTGGGCTCACCCAGATAATCCAGAATAAATTTCTCATCTCAAGATCCTTAAATAATCAGATCTGCAAATTCTCTTTTTTGCCAAGTAACATATTTACAGGTTCTAGGGTTTAGAAGGTGAACATCTTTTTTTTGGGGAGGGGGGGGAGGCATTATTCCCAAAGCCAATGCTGTTGGACTCATTCATGGCCTTCACCTCTGCCAGGATCAGCTTTTCAAATGGAATATTACTCTCTGCTGTGGATAGCACAGCCTTTTTCTAGAATTCTAAGGGTCTGTGCCATGACTCTTTTATTGGAGTTTGCCAGAGTCTCCATAGCATCCTTTTATACCCCAAATACCTCTAGTACATGGCCTCTGCCAGAAGACATGGCCCAAGTGACAGGACTCTTATGCTGAAACCTGAACCTGCTGCAGGGCCTCTTCTTGTTCTGGGACCCACTTAATACTGACACTCCTAGCACTACCCAAACAATAAGTCAGAGCTCTACCCCAGATGTGAAATATGCTGCCTTCAAAACCTTCAAAGACTGACCAAGCCTCATGTTTCTTTCTTACTGATAGAAGAATGCAAGGTATAGTACTTTGCTTTTATTTTGAAGGGGATGACCCAGCATCCCCCGGACCATGGGACTCCTAAAAGCTTCGCTGATGGAACCAGCCTCTTAATTTTTGTAAGGTTTATCCCCCAATCCTCTGGAGTCTATATCTTACCAAGGCATGTAGAGTACTCATCACTTCATGCCCACCAAGTCCAGGTAACATGAAGTCATTAACAAAGTGGACAAATGTGATGTCTCCTAGAAAGAACACTTAAACTAATAGGACATGACTATGCTGTTGTGAAGCATGGCGAGGTCTTTCAGGGACAGAGCAGCCGAGTTCCAAAAGGTCGTCTGAAGACAGAGTTATGTTAAACCCCAGGTACCCAATCGCTCAATGATCAAAACAAATATTATACAGTGAGAGCATAAAGTGCTGTAGACATGTGAGGTCTACTAGAGGTAGAGAAGGCTGGTTCTAAAAGGTCATCTGAGGACATGGAGTTGGGCTATACCACAAGTACATGGCTGCTAAGCAATAATATTGCACAATGAGTACACAGAGTTCTATTTCCTATGTTCTCATTGTTAGATAAAAGCCCAATCTGGCATAATTTGTAACAGTGCCCATGCACTTGCTGGTTGTTAAAACTTATCCAGGGCTTGCAGGGATTTCCTCTCCACCTGTCCCTAGTAAAACCTCTGCTGGGGACACTTAAGGATAGTAAATTTGTTGCATGGAAGCTAAAAGTAGCAACCATCATTAGGGACCCACAGTATCTCTAGAATCCTGTTCCTCTTCAAATTTCTTGTATCTTTTTCTGTCTAATAAAGGACAATTAGTAGAGATCTTTGGAACTGTGTTAAAGTCTCATGACACATACATGAGGCTATATTAATCTGATCTAGTAAAAATACCACATTGGGACTTCTTAGATAAGTTTGTGGCGGTACACTTCCACTGCCACAATCCATCCAGTTTTTGAAGGAGCCAAACTGGTGAATTAAATGGGAGATATAATAAGAACCACCACTCCTGAATCTCTTTCATTATCCTTGATTTATAATGATTTTTTGATTAACTGCCTTGGTGAGGATGAAAGAAATTTTCAGGAACTTCCACTTAGCTTTTTTACTACCACAATAACTCTCCCTTCACATGTCAAGAAATTAATATGATAGTACTGCCAACTGCTAGGTCTGCCCATAAACTCATGTTTGAGAACTAGAGAAATGATTACCAACGAGGTCCATAGATACAGCTGATCCACTATGAGGCAGATCTGGGCCAGGACTGCATTGATGATCTTATCCCCATTTGTTCTACCCTTGATAGATGCTGGGTCCCCAGGTATCACTGTCAATTCAGACCCTATATCTAAAGCCCTTGAAATATCTAGATATTCTTCTTTCTGCACCTTTTGGTTACCGAGGCTAATGGCCAGAGACCTCTTTAAGGAAGGACTAGAGGAATCACTACCATATAGCCTTTGTAAGTCCTGCAGGGATCATCTTAATGTCCATGCAGCTTCTCTTTTGGTAGACAGGTTCAGGTTCGGATAACTGTCTCAGGTCTGGAAATTGGGTAAGAAATTGTTGCTTTCCTTTGATGAAGCCAATGTCAGCCTCATGCTCATTCATGTTTGATCTCTTCAAATTCTGTGTATTGAGTAATACCTTTCCCACTTGTCTTACCCCTGGGGATACCATGATCACTATATTAACCATCTCCAAATATCCCTGTAGGTCAGCCTCTCCTGCTGCCATTCTGACTTTCCATCTATTACAGTAACTATGCCCACCTTGCTCCTGATGATTATGAGCTCTCTCCTGGCCTTTGCTAATCCAGGATCCCATCATCCCCTTTGCCACTAGGAGCCTAGTTCTATAATAGCATCTCCAATGAGCCCTGGCCTATAGAGGATGGATACCACATTTCCTTATTGATGCTGCTGTTCTCATTAGCATATTCCTTATTGCCCTGGAAAATAAAGTGTCCTGTGGTTCCTCCCAAGGAACAGAGTCAGCTGACGAGTTTTCTAGTCTCATAGTGGATCCTTTCCAGCAAATTTCTTCCTCTACACTTTGCCATGGAAGTCTTGTATCTTGACTTTATTTAACATGACCCATTATTTTTTTTTCAAGCTTCCAAGTACCATATTAAAACCATCTTCTAGTGCCCTTACTAAAGTTTTAAACACTGTGTTATGAAAGA
>KE783509.1:3896-14415 GCA_000465285.1 Eidolon helvum | reverse complement strand
CTCCTCCTGGAGTGAGTCAGCGCTGAGAACCGTGGCACCTAACCAACTGTCTTACACTGTCCCCCATGTCCCCAGGACACCACAGAAAACTGGTGCCTATGAAACGAAAAAGATAAAATGAACTAAAGTAAAATGAAAGAAAAAGAGGAAGAGAGTGGAGTGAGAGCGTTTGGTCGGCCCGCTCTGATGTAGGCACTGAGAGAATCCGGGTCCCGTGGTCACCCAGGGCGCTTGGAGGGCAAAGACGTCCACTCAGCACGACCCGGAGCAGTGCCCTGCTTGTCACCTCGCCGAGCCACATTCTGGTGGTCGGTATGGATTCCTGAGTCCTTCCAAAGCAGGAAGAAAGGCCATGGATGTGATCCCCACTCGGGGCGCTGGAAGCGAGCCCCCCAATGCTGACTGCACACAGGGCCTGGCTCAGGCCCAACGCCAGCTCCCAGAACAGTCGCACGGCCTTGTCCTGGAGCTGGAGGGGGCCGCCGGCTTTTCTCTGGCTGCTGTGCAGCTTCGTGCCACCCAATCGGCCTGTCTGAATCCGAGGTGTCTTATCTCTACGATTTATGTCCGTCGGTCTGTGAGTCCCAGTTACGTCGTCCCTCTCTGCGCCTCTACCAACCGCCAGTGCCTTTCACTGGGCACTGGGTACGGCCGGGTCCCTGCACGCTCTGTGACAGCTATGCATGACAGCTGTTCGAAAATAGCAGAGCACGTTCAGGAGGGCGTGGGGCGCGTCTTCCCAGCCCGGGAAAGACTTTATTTTTCTGGATACCTGTGGGCTGATTTGAACGGGAAAGAGACATGATGGATATATTTGCCTAGAGAGACGACGGCATGCCGCATTTCTTTCTGCCCAATGCACATCAACTCAGCACAGAGCACCCCATGCTGTGCTCCAGCAACTGCCTATGTCTTCTCTGCCCTCACCAGAAGTGGTCCCAGGATCCCCGGCCTTGCGACACCCAGCAAGCCAGGGCCTCTCCCACGCCAGCGCTTTCTGCATCGACTGTTTCTATCACAGCTCAGTCATGGCCACTGCCTCAAGCTCATTCTCCTCTGGCCATTCCATGCTCATCACCTTCCCACAACCCTGCACCCGTCCATCCACTGTTCACCTGTGAGGTAGACACTGTCCCTCATTCATTTATTATGGCGATGCTCACTAAAGGGCAGCTACTTTACAGAAACGACTTTTACAGCAACGTCAGGATTATAACCTAGGCGAGGACCGCTCAGAATGGTATGTCACGCCATGTAGCAGACGCCACACCATAGAGTAAGTGGACCATCCTCAGCGTGGATGGCTCCGCTCGGGTTCCCTACTCTCTCTCTTAGCCCCTGCCCCCTCGATGGGTGATGCCTGTCTCACGCCCACATCCGAAACGCCCTCCTTTCTCAATGGTCTTCTCCCTCATGGCCCAGGGAGCCCCTGAAAATGACCCCTAACCAGCACCACATCCTCAGAAGAAATAAAGCGTTAGTTCACATCATGCTTATATGCTCTGTGCTAAAAAAGGGTAGAAGGGAGCAAGGAAGGGAAGGAGGAAAATATTTTATTATACACAGAATTTTTTTCTCCTTATTATCTCATATTCATCCTTTAAAACTAGGCTTTCATCCTTTTTAACCAACCAACCTATTAAAATAATTTTTCAAACATGAGAGCGGTCCTTTTCTGAAGATTCATTTTACCTACCACCACCTGCCAAAACTGAAACAGAGAAATGTCTGTAGATCTCTTTCAAAATAGCCTTTTATTTGCCCTTGTAACCCAGACACACGCACATAAACATAGATGTCAGCACACCAAGAAATCCGTCCCTTCCAGAAGAGTCTATGATTTCCCCCAATTTGACGAATGAGGAGACTCACCTGAGAGAGGTAAGCGAGGTACCTAAGCTGGTAAGTGGCTGGCTGAGACGTGAGTCCAGGTAGGTTGGCTCTAGGGTCTCCATCTGATAACCAGTCCCCACACTGACCTGCACGCCCGCTCACGCAGTCCTGCCCTTTGCCCTTGGACCTTCCCAAGGCCAAGGAGAAGGTCCTTCCTGGGCCTACATCGCACGGATCCCACTGCCATCCTTGACTTACGAGCGAAGTATACCCTCAGATCCTCCGCTGGAGACTTTGGAAAGCTGCCCAGGACTCGTCAGGAGTGTGTGCTCCATTCCTCTGTCCCTGACCCCCGCCTGTCACAGGCTGGGGACAGTACTGCCCAGTGGCCACCATCAGGCCCAGGCGGCCCAGCCGTTTCTGCAGGATGCCTTGGAAACCATTTCTGCACTAGCTCAGCCCATCCGAGGGCCGCATCTCTGCACGGAGCTGCCAGGGAGCTCACAGAGCTTTTGACAGTCACGCCTCCTCTGTCGCCAGCCCTGGCACCAAGCCCCAGCCTCCCCAAAGGGCAATGTCAAGAGCTGCTCCCTGAAAACGAGGCTGCAGCTACTAAGACAGATTTGGGAGGATGTTGTTCTCTTTGAAGAGCCTCAGAAGCACTTTCTACATCCTTTTTTTCTGAGAGAACAGGACTTCTCTAGAGGAAATGATTTGTTTTATAGACACGGTAATTCATGTGACTAATCCTATTCCACCTCAGAAAAGCCAGGGCCACATGTGACTTCCAGGAGGGACACAGGGCCTTGTTTTGGGCACTAACTTTATGCAAGCAGAACCTCAACCCTGCAACGTTTTTTAATTTTCCTAAATTTTTTACTCATCCCTATTTTGGTGTTCCAGGCACTTTTTGCAAACTTTCTCTAGTCCTTTGGGGGAAAAGTGCAATACATATAAATGAATACCGAAATACATATAAATCACACTTAATTGCATGTGGCTTTTGAAGTTGTAACAATAAGACTTAACGGTTCAGCTGGGCTGGGCTGGGCTGCTCTGCTCTGTTTTTATGCTTCTCGTCCAAGGCCAAGAAACCAGTTTGTTTTTTTTTGTTTTGTTTTGTTTTTTTTTGCTGTGAGCAGGAAGAGAGGTAGATGGGTTTGCAATGGGGCAAAGGCCCATCCTAGTAGCCTTCCCTCCAAGGGACCAGAGGTCTCCCCTAGTTTTCAAAGTATCCGAAGAGCTGCCCTAATGGGCTGGCTGATCAAACCTTGGGAGAATGGCCCCCAGGCTGTCCTCAGGCAGGGAAGTGGCCTGTCTGGGCTCAGAGGTGGGATCTGGCCCAGCTGCTGCTGGACAGGTGTTCATGCCTCAGCCCTGCCCCCAGGGGAACTGCGAGGGAGAAGGGACCAGGTGTTCTCACGGGTACCCCTCGGACTCCTGAAACCCAACCTCTGTGTCTGGGGATCAGGGTTCCGGCCTCATCAGGAGGCTGCCCTTCCAGCTGGGGCCCAGGGAATGCCCATTGCATGGGGCGGGCATGGGTTCCAGGCAAAAGCAAACTGCATGGCGGCCACAGCACTCTGCTCTCTCGTATTTGTTGATCGTGTGTCTCCCCAGCAGACTGCATAACGTAGACTGTGAAAGCCTTTTGAGAAGACACCATCGTCTGTCTGGTTCACCGATCCTTCCCTAGTGTCTGGAATAGTACTTGCTTTATAATAGATGCTTAAATATTTGTGAAAGGAAGGAAGGAGGGAGGGAGGGGGGGGGGGAGGAAGGAAAGAAGGAAGGGGGATACATAGAAGTTCCTCGTGAACAGCTGGCCGGAACGCATCTGAGTGAATGTGGGCAAGTACACGAATATCAAAAGTATATGTTAAAATATGAAATGTGTTTAATAGAGATGCAGGCAATATTCCGTAGGAGCAAAAAGAGACAGGGGTGGGGTTAGCTCCAATCAGAGCCAATGATGATTTCTCAGATGAGGTGACTTTTTATTTTTCAAATGGGCTTTGAAAGTAGAAGATGCTCAGTTATTCTTCTCTTAAAATGTTTATTGATATTATAAGCATAATACTTTCTCATTAGAGAAAAAATGTAGACGAGTAAAAGACAAAAAGTAAAATCTCATAAATGCGTCAGCCAGTGGAAATCTCTATTTGCGTTCTAGTGTGTATTTTATTCCAGTCTTGTTTCCTTCTTTTTTTCCCCATAACTGAAACCATCATCTCTCTATTGTATATATTTTAATTACTACTATATAATATACAATTTTTAATATTTAAAACTCTTAAACAACATTTTTAACAGCTACATCTAGTTTATCACCTGGATATTTCATAATTCACCTGACCATTTTAAAATTATTTACTGTTTACACTAGCAAAATTTTCATTATTATGAATAACGAGTTGGGAGAGATCTTTTCATAAAATTATTTGCATTTGGATTATTTCCTTAGAATTACACATGAAAATAAAATAACTTAGTCCATCAAATATATCCTTTTAGACTTGGATATAAAGAAAGGAAAAGAGGAAAGGCACAAAGAATCTCGGACTTTGAAAGATTTGCAGAACCAAATTTCTGGCTACAGCTCAAGTGGAACTGTGGAATATGGTCCTGTCTGTGGTGGTGGTTATGGAAAGAGTTATGGTGATTTGGACATGATGATAGTTGTTGTCATGGCGATGATGCAGTGGTGCTGGTGAAGGCAGTGGTGATGGAGGTGAGGGTAAGGTGACAGTGGTGATGGGTATGGTCGCTTGGTAAAGGTGGTGACCATGGTAGTGATGATATTGGTGCCACTGGTGGTGATATACGTTTTCTCACTGGCCACGTGACGGTCAATAGGACTAAAAGAAAGCTTTCTTTGACTTCTTCCATGACACCAAATTTCAGGTTCGTTAAAAATATTTTGCCAATAATACACATTGTTGGAATAGAAGGAGTCCTTTATTAGACAGGTCTACAATAACAATTTGGTAAAGAGGATTCCTGGATAGCTTTCACAAAAGGTAGGCTGTGTGCAAAGCTATACTCTGCCTTCAGAGATGGCATTGGCTCAGTCTTGCTTATGAATATATCCTTGCAAAATCACATGTTCTAAGGAGAAAATATTTTGATTAAATTTTAATTCTGGTTAGTTCAACAACTACACATTAATCAGCCTTTGTATCTCCTCTGCAGGACATATAATTGTCCAGGACATGCATCTTCTCTCCTTCCTATTTCGTGTATTTCACCCATGAGCTGAATCCAGCCCACTGCCTGTTTCTGTATAGTTTTTATCTTGTTTAAGTACTAATAAAAAATAAAAAGAGAAATGATATTTTGACATCTGAAAATTATATGGAATTCAAATTTTAGTGTCCATAAATAAAGTTTCCTGGAGCGCAGCCATGCTTATTCACTGAAGTACCATTGATGGCCACTATTGTGCTAAGGTGGCAGAGTTGAGTGCTTGTGACAGAAACCACATGACTCGCAAAGCCCGAGATATTTACTAACTGGTCCTTTACAGAGTGACTCTGCCAAGCCCTGCGTTAGACCTTTCCCTGGTAAACGGGCTGCGTTTGGAGATCCGGGCGTGGGTTTATGCTGTAACCCGGATGGAACATCGGCTCTGGACTAAGTTCTGATACTTACTGCTTATGTGGATTCAATCTCTGACCTAGGAAAATAACATTTGCATCACAACTGGGACCGGCGACATTTAAAGATGATTATTACTATGGAAATTCGGGGCGTGAGGTCCTACCTAATCGAATTAAACTTAAACTTTTGTCTCGAGCTTCCTGGTAGCTAGATCAAAAGGGACAAGAGGTTCACGACCCTTACATTCCCAGTGGAGTAAACCTCTTCATGCAGAACACAGTCGTGTCTGGCCTTACACCCTAAAAGAGATGATTCTCCCATGAGATTTCATAAAGGGGCGTGCGCAGGGCCTCCACAATACCTCTCAGTATGTATATCAGCAGGGCTGTTGCCCTTTCCTCAGCGAAAGCTGGGGTTAAAAGGTCAAAGGCCATTTGGTAAAAGCGATTCCATGAGTTGGGCAAAGCAGTATAGACCAAGAACCAGGCACCTATAATTCCATTTGCTCAAGAGATAAACTCAAAAGGATATATTGCCTGTGAGTCTTTCGGAAACGCTGCCAGAACTATTATCTCCCTTATACGGTTTTTAAAAAGTGTGCTCTCTCTTTCTTTACATCATCAGGCCCCAAAAACCTCAGTGATGGGCTGTAGGACTGAGGGAGGAGTGGGCTTCAAAGGGGAGAAACCCACTGTCTCCATCGGTGAGCGTTTAACCCAACACACAGGCTGGGCCTCAGAAACGCAAATAAATCATAATGTATTTTCAATTAGTTTGCACTCTTACTAGCTGCTGTCCTGAATAATTAGAAAAACAATTCACATTCTGCCAGGAGCCGATGTGAAGTGTTATCTCTGGGATAATTATCTGTCTGCAGTTCAGTTTCTTGCTCCTCTGGGTCAGCCCTGCTGCAGGAGGACACCCAGAGAGCATTAATGAGCTCTCATTGAAGATGTTAAAAAGCTTGTATTGATCTGCGTGTCCAAGAAGGGGATATTTAAGCCTCTGTGCTGAGGGCAGGAGAGACGGGAGCCCTATCACGCAGACTTTTAGCCCAGCCGCTCCTGCCTTCCCCATCCTAGCTCAGCAAGTCTCCATCCGAAGGGCAGATTTTCAAACTCAACTCGTAGCTTTATTCTCTGCCCTTCTTCCCCCTCTCCCAGTATTTATGTTCTTTAAGTGTGTGTGTGTGTGTGGGGGTGTGTGTGTGAAAGAGAGAGAGGAGAGAGAGACAGAGACAGAGATAGAGACATAGACAGAGAGACAAAGAGGAGGAGGAAAGAATGAGTATGGATCTATAAACCTAGATCAACATAAATGAATGAATAAATGAGTGAGAGGAGAAATAGGGAAGAAGAGAAATCTCTTTCTTACCACAGAAGACAGCTAATAAATGTAGAAGGAAAGAAGGAACTCACCATTTGGCAATTACCATGGTAAAAACCGATCGAGGTAAGAAATATCGAGCGGCACAGTGTGATGAGAAATGGGATATTCGCACTGCCTCAGCATGTCTTTACAAGACGATACTTCTTAATTCAAAAGAGAAAAAAAGAATAACTTCGCAGCAGAGAAACCTGATGGAACCATCTTGACCAAGTGCTGAAAGGTGATGTTAATAGTAATGGGACAAATCGTCGTCACTTGCCTCCCAGTATGATGGGTGGAGGAGGACATAGCATTGTTTTTGTGGCATTCTTGCTCAAATGCATGACTTGATTCATCACCAGGCAACAGCAGACAGTGTCAAATTAAGAGACATTCTGTAGAAGAGCCGGCCTGTACACATCTGTCAAGTTCATGAAAGGCAAAGACAGACTATGGAGTGACTCCAGGTAAGGGAGACTAAAGAAAGAGACAGGACCCCTAAAATGAAATGTGGGATCCTGGACCAGAAAAATGAAATGCATTTTGCTCTAAAGGACAATTTGGGACAACTGGAGAAATATGAATAAGATCTGTGGATTAGATCGTTTTGCTCTGTTAGTGTTAGTTTCCTGATTTTGGTCATTGTACTATGGTGATATAAGAGAAAGTCTTCATTTTTAAGAAACTCACATTGAAGTATTTATGAGTAAAGAAACTCATGTCTACAATTTACTCTCAAAGGACCCAGAAAAACAAGTAATAGTGTAGGTATGTATATCTATACATATCTATATTTATTAATATCATCATATCTATGTATCTATCTATTATCTATCTATCTATCTATCTATCTATCTGCTTATCTATCCATTTATCCATTCACCCATCCAGTAATGCATAGAGATTGTGGTTAATGCTGACATATGAAATCTGAGTAAGGGACGTAAAGGTATTCTTTGTATTATTCTTGTAACTATTCTATAAGTCCAAATATATTTTTTTAATCAAGGAAAGGAGAAAGAAAGGGAGGGAGGGAGGGAGGAGCAGCCTGGCTCTCCCATCAGCTATGCCCCATAAAGGGCACTGGGCTCTGTGAGAAGGACTTGGGCAGGAATCACCTGGTGAGGACCCCGTGGCCTTATTCTTGACTCACAGGGTGTTGAGCTCAAAAGGTCATACATGGGTAGCCTTGGCCTTGGAGTTATGCGGCCAGGAGTCTGTCCCCAGCCCTGTTACCAAGAAGCTGAGCTGCCCGGAAGCCACCAACCTTCTCACGTTTTCCGTTGCCTATCTGTAGTCAGGGTTGAACTTGAGCATTAAAATCTAAGTGCGAATAACTGAAGGGGCTGAGCAGATTCTTCATGCGCTGGGTTACCGTACCTGCTGAAATAAAAAGAGGGAGGCAGCACGCGGAGGAGGGGCAAGCATCAGAACACCAGGGTTTGCGGCCCGACTCCGGCACGGACCGGTTGTGCACTTTTGGAAAACCAGGTCACCTCTGTGAGCCTCAGCGTCTGTACCTCTGGAAGGAAGGTGCAGACCCCGGCCTGTGCACGCACACTCAGCGGTCACTCACTGAGTGGCACTTGAAGTGGAGGACCCGGTGCCGGGGAGGAGCGAGAGGGAGCTCTTGGGAGGCAAATGATAACAGGTCACAGTTGGTGCGGGCTTTGGAGCCAGACAGCTACGGGTCTGGTTCCCTGGACCTGCTAATTGGTAATTACTTAACTCACTGAGCCTGGGTTCCTTATCTCGAAAATGGGGACAACACAGTCTGTGTGTCTGGGTAGTGGGAGGTTTCGAGACAGCGACAAATGCAGATGCTCCGGAAAGAACAAGTGCTTTGAGAAGGTTGTCTGCCTCGCCGCCCCCCACTCTCCTCCTAGCCCCCAAAAGAAGAGGTGATCGGTACTGTATCGGCTGGTGGATGTTGGAACAATTCCATCTTTGTCCCCTGGTCTAACGAAAGCATCGGATCAGATTCCATTGACGTGACGGCCCGCCCCCTCCCATCTGCCGGCTGAGAATACTGCCTGCGAAACTGCTGATCTTTCTCTCTCAGAATAAAGGCAGATCTCCCAAACTCTGAGCACTCGGGGTGGACCCTGAAAGACACCCAGCTAATCGTCTGAAAGGCGTAGGAACAGGTGAGCCCGTCGGCTCCGAGAACTCACCTTTCGTCTCCTGAGAGGTCAACCAGACGTGCAGCTCTAATTAAGAGCTTATATCAGACACCCATCTGCCCAGCTTCACTGGGGCTCTGCGCTGGAAAATGTATTCTTTTGTCCCCCCCACCCCACCCCTCATCACGCAGCCCTGTCAAAAGGTCGCTGTGCTGGAGCGTGGGACCGGGAGGGCGGGACACCCTCAGGAGGGGTGAGAGCGCTGTGGTCAGCCCTGGGGAGAATGGACAGCTTCAGCGGTAGGGGCAGGGGCTGGCGAACTAAAAAAAGTAATAACAAATAAAAGCTTCCACTAGAGGCATGCATGTTTGGACCAAACAATCGTTTACCACCTTTCGAGAGGGGCAGTTTCTATCACATAAGGACGTGTTATTGATATGGTAATTTTTATATTAACAAATGTGTGCTGGAAATGCTGTGATTTATTTTTTCTTGGAGGGGAAAAAAAAATGAAGCTTGCATGTGGCATCAATAATGATATGCTAATGACCTGCTTCCAAATTTAGATTAAAAAAAATTTAATTGGCAAATCTCAGCTAGAGCTGAGAAGATGGCATTCTTGGTTGAGACCCAGTTTTAAGGTCCAAATGTAAGGTTTGGTAAATTTAACTGGGATATAGACTTGTTTAGCGGGTTGGGGATTAATTATACTGCTAGATCTGGGTATAGCTCAGATTTAGATTTTCCTCCTTTGACAGGAAACATCCAGCAAATATCATCTGGGCCTTCCATGTCATTCTGGCACATACACACGTGCACATGGAGGGCACATGTGTGCACACACATGCACAGACCCACCTACACACGGGAGGCATCCAAAAGGCTAAAGAAACTGTCAAAATGTTTTGTAAGTAAAGGGACAACTTCCCTGATGAAAACAAAGGCAAACTGCTTTTGTTATAATTTTTTAAATAACTTCTGAGCCTATATTTATTTTCCCCATAACCTGGAATAAAAGATATTTTCTCATATGAGAAAGTGGATGTTATTGGTCCGTTAACTATCCAGCAAGGCAGAAATATCATAAGATGACTGAATTGGAAAGAAAAGAATTTTAAAAAGGAAACATTTGGGATAACAGTGAACGATCCCACAGCCTCCTTCGGATTCATTCTTGTTTCTTTTTCAATCCCTCTCATCCCTTCTCGTCTTCACTCTTTTTCTTTTACTCTTTCTCTGTGTATTCTTTCCGTTTCTAGTACATTCACGCTCTCATAATCGGACTCTTACCCTCTCTGCATTCTCTTCCTCTCTCCCCCCCTTCCCTCCCCCCACTTTCTTCTCCCCTCTCCCTCACTTCCCTGCTCGCTCCACGAACGCGTTAGAACAGCGCAATTCTCGGGCCACCGGAATGGCAGAGACCGGGCTGGGCTGAGGGCAGACGCTTCTGAATGATCCATCAAAAGCTCCGCTGGATGAGAAGCACCTGGACAAGCCACGCCAGGGCCGGTCAGGGACTCTTCACAGGAAGCAGAGGGCAGAGGACAAGCCTGCCAAGGGGACATGTCTGGGCCTTTGCGCTCTTGTGCCCCGGA